>JBBPNA010000569.1:0-16705 GCA_038090555.1 Boletus subcaerulescens | reverse complement strand
CAATCCACTGCTCGAGATTGCCGTTCACAAGGTGCCCAAGATGCGCGAGCACCTCAAGCGACGGTCGAGTTTGGTGACAATGGTGAGTAAAAGAACACGAGTCTCCCCTTCGTATATCTTTCGTGCACCAATTGGGCTAATGTGTTTTCTTGTAACGGCAGGACGTCGACGATCAACATGTCCAACAAGTGGTCGACGACCATCCCCAAGGAACTCATGAACCTCACGGTGACACATGGAAGGCCTACAAGTCCGCCGCGCTTGCTGCTGGCCATTTTATCCTACCCGGATAAGAAAAGGAACAGCTCGCGCAGATTACAAAACGGCACAAGCCCAATACGTCAGCGTCCCCACAGGAGCTTGAGGAACAAGCTCAGGAGATGCAATCCTCCCTGACGTAGATGGATGGTGATGGAGCCTATATATAATCTGACCATACGCTGTGAAAATGTCCCAAAACATGGCCAGAAAACATGTCTCTGATCGGTAAACCAGAATGCCAATCCCAAATGGCCGTCATGTCGTCCAAGAACGCATTTCCCATGCGCAGATACCTTAGTCCATTCATGATCACTGATGGCAATGGTGGCGGAAGGTGTGGAAGAACGACGGTCGGTAGGGCTGGTGGTTGCATGTCGTTCTGCATGGGATGAGGACTTCCTTAATGTGGCTGACGGAGTGTGCGGATTTCCACGTTACTGGAGAGAGGCCCTCTGTTGTGATCGACGGATCTTGATATGTAGTGGGTGTCTGCATCGCCTAAATCTTCTCCTGTTTACCCTCCTATTGCCATTTCTCTCCGCACAGTGCACCGTACTTGCCCTAAGTTACGATTTAGTAATCGGACAGTAATTGTAACTGACTACTTAAGTCCTTCAGCTGTGACATAATGTTACTTTGTGTGACGTTCTGTGACTGGCTAATTATCTGGGTAAGTGTTCGGCACGTCTCTTCTGTTAAGTTGCGCCGGACAACTGTTTATGGTACGCCATCCTTTATTGCGCGCTCTCATATACTCGGTGCCAGGGGCGAATGTCTCGCGAGGTAAAAATGCACAGAAACCATCGATATCACGTTTGCTGGCAGAGGTCAGTCATCTACTTTGCTTGGTATGTCATCTTGTTCTGGTAAGATGCCAAGGGTTTTGCGGAGGTTTTCTCACTAACGAGATTGAACAGACATTCAACAAGCACATGTCGGTGCGTGCATGGTCCATGTCGAGATTCAGGTTGACCGCTCCGACACCACTGCCCCGTTCCTCGTTGGAGAGCACGGCTGCATCGACGCGGCATAAGATGGAGTTCGAGTGTGCGATCATTGGCGGGCCAGTGTATGCCGAGGAGGTGGATAATAGTCAGAAAGTGAACATGATAGGTGTCAACGAGAGTTGATGATTTGAGGCGGAAGGGGATGTGCACCTCGCCGGTGATCTGCCATGTCAGGCGAGGAAACATTGGAATCTTGTCGGCACACCGACTCTTACACGTTCATGTTTGACTGCGACTTATCGACAACGTCAGGAACCGGGGTTGTTCAAACCTACAGAGTTCTTTACGGAGCCCTGATCTGTTACTGAATTCCCGTAAGTACGTACACACTTGTTGGAGCGGTTTATCCATAAACGTAATGCAGCATCATCGATTGTCTCCGAGCGGTCATCTTCATCCCGTCCGTCCATCCAACTTGCCCCCGTGGATGGGGGCAGCACCGTTGGCAAGTGGTTTGAAAAGTTGGTCACTACATCCGTCGTCCCGCGCTTTGTGATCCGGGTCGTTCGCTTGGCTCACTCGTGCCTGAATTCAAAGCTATGCTCGGAACATCACAGCCTGGAAGGGAGAGGTACCTTGGGGAGACGGATTTGGCGGGCAGCCTGGCCAAGTGGGCGATATTTGGTGAGCACAGACCTCGAATCACGTCGACATTGCGGAATGCCACGAAAGAGCTCATTTTCGAGCAAGTCGGTCTCTTGGAGACACCGAAGAATGAGCTTCAAAGAGGATGCACTCTTCTACGCCTTCCGTGCATTGTTCCTACCTATAATGTGCCATGGTACTTTGGAACACCTCGTGCTCCAAAAGCTTTCTTTTTGTGTGATAGAGGCTGCAGCATACAGGATCACGGCCAAAAAAATCGCACACTGGTCGAGGTTAGACTGGTACCTACCGCAGCGACTAATTTGTGTATGGGTTTCTCTAACATAAAGCGTCTCGTTGCATTAGGAGGATCTCGACCAGCTCAGCTGTGTGCATAGACCAAGGCTTGTGCTCACGACCTTACTCAAAAAGTTTAACGTTTATCAAACACGGCGGAATTCCCTCGCATACGAATATTATGTCCATGTGTCCTTCGCAAATGGAACCACCAGCAGTGTTCACAGCATTCCGGCCTCTCTACGCTCAAAAAAACCATTCCCTTGGACACGCTACATTTATAATAGAACTCAAACTTCAAGGGTCCTGTTCAAACGAGAGGCTATAAAACCTCGTCAAGTCAATCCTTGATTGCGAACTATACCGTTGAGATTAGTACCAGTTCTGGGGCGGTGTTCTCTGAAGGTGCATTCTAGTGAGCCCAGGCTAGTTTCACGTTGTTGATAATAGGAAGTTAGGTTCTAACGATCAAATTATCACCGCGATCATAATTACCCGGATGGACCCGCTTACACGTTCACTGAGCCGATGACTGTTCGGATTGTGTTGAGCCATCCTTTTCGTCAAGATGGGCAGTTGAACTTGGTGTGTGGAGGATTCACAGCCCTAAAACATGTCCTGCGTTCAACACGCGAAGACCTCAAGTTAGCGGACCGCTACCCGTGGGTTTCGTCGTGTGCTAGTCCCTTCGACCCAGTGTTTCTGTCTGGATGCCAAAACCAACCTGGGCCCAGCTTCAAGCAAAGGATATTGTCACGACGAGCGTCATGGTTACGATTCCCGTTCGGGTGGATCGTCGACAGGTCCCCGGCGTTGAAACCTATTACCAGACAATCAGTAGCGCTCTCGTTATCACCTCACAGACTCCTCGCGCGCAGTATGAGGACGTCAATGCAGATAACCTCTCCTCCAAACCCATGTCCGAGTGGAACTCATGGTTCGAGGAGGACGAGGAGAAATGGGTACCTTGGGTGAAGAAATACAACCTCCCACTGCAAGCCTTCACGGACAGCATGTGACCCACACGTTCGTGGATCGCCCCAGCAGTCGTACGTCCTGCGGACGATGCCCGGGCACTGCGCCACTTTGAAGCCAGTACAGACATTTCTGGATGGGGGGTCATAGCGGACGGGACTGGCTGCAAGCAGGTCCCGCCAATCCACTATCTTGGCGATGGCGCAAGTGCGCCGACCTTTTTTGTGGACAACAATGTCGTCCAGGAGCTGCGCTCCCAGATATCTTCTCGGAGAGGAGCTCATTTATCGCTATCACCCTGTTCCCGAGGGCGGTAAACCGTCCATCTATGTCGGTGGTACATGGGCGAAAAGAGTGGCATACAAAGGCAGGCCCGTCAACTGGTAAACCGCCTTCCGAGCCGTGTACTTGTCTTTCAAGAAGTCACGACACCCTGGGTCACTCTCTCAAATTCATCGGCTCTGTTGCCCAGTCACAACCATTGAGTTATTGTTCGCGAGTAATTTAAAATCAATACCAACTTACGTTCTCCGCCGAGACATTAGGACGCCTTGGCTGCGGCTCATATGCACAGATTGTGGACTCGTCGTGGGCAGCGAGTCTCACACCGTGTTTATTGATATTTGCAAGCTCCTTGAACGATTGAACGATTCAGACAACTGTGCGTGGTGGCAATTCTCGCGAAGGAAAAATGTGACCTCGTCTTGGAATACAACGGCTCTGGTCTGGCCCGTTGCAGGGACCACAGACTTGGATATTTCTATGCAAGTAGGATCAGAAAACGCGGCGAACTACATACGTACGCACAGGGACAGAAGTGTATAGAGGAAAAAAGGGTCGAGTCTCCCAATAGCATGTCGACGGAAGCAGGCCATTAGAATTTTTTCTTCTCGCGTTACGGTCCCTAGTATTACGGTACATATTCCATTTTCCAAATCTGGCAGTAATTCAAATACACTTGTAAATAGTTTTTATGTGACCAGGGTCCCCCTAGCAAATGGTCACCATAAAAACCTCAATGGGCCTTTGGGAATAAGCTCGAGGACCCATCCTTCTGTGCACCATGTCGTCCAACTCCACCGGGCTAGATGCTGCGTTCGACTTCCAAAAGTCGTTCTTTGTAGGCATCAATCTGCAGGCCGTCTTATATGGTGAGTTTATCTACTCACGCCTCACGCGACCTCACGGCTTGTCGACAGGCCTCGATTTGTGCGTCTATTTCAAGACCATGCAGATCCTTTTGGGTCGCAGAAAGACGCCTTGGAAAGACGACGTGTTTTACGCCGTCTTCAGCACTGTGATGCTCGTCTTGGTCACCTTTATCTACGCCATCAATGCGTTGTCCGGTCAATCAGTGTGGCTGGTGGATCAGACTCATCCGTCCAAGCCGATCTCATACGCATTTGTCGAAGTCGTGGCAGTGCTGAACCTCGTTCTACAGTTGATGGCATATGGCTTCATGGTAAGTCTAGTCGATGCATGTTCAAAACGGAAGCTTTGACCACTTCATCCCAGACATACCGTTGCCACGTCGTGTGGAACTCCCTCTATGCCATCATTATACCCTCCGTCTTCTGGTTGGCAGTAGTCGGTGAGAATCCCTCATTTGATTTTAGCAGCACTCATTCTCAATCTCGTATCGAATCAGCCTTGGGAATCGTGTCCATTTGGGCTTCCAGCGCGGCTCGTACCAGTTTATTCGGTGGTCTTGCTGGTCAACTGAACCTGGTGTATTACTCGGTCTCGGTCATCCTCAGCACGAAGCTGACGGGCATGATCTGTTATCGGCTGGGGCGCTATTCGAGGATGATGAAGAAACAGCTTGGACTGGATCACGCAGCCCCCCACTTCACCATCGGCATGTTCGTCGTCGAATCCTCGCTCCCACTCGCGGTCGCTGGCATCGCATTCTTGGTGGCGTATTGGTTTAGGAGTCCAGCGGAGGCCGCGCCCCTGCTTGTGTACAGCATGATGATGGTACGTCGTCAGAATCTTGTGCTGTGGGTGTACAGATGACGGTTGTTTTTTAGTGCCTGTCGCCACAAATGTTGATCTTGCGTATGGCAGAGGGAAATGCGTGGCAAAAAGAGACCACCAGGTCACTCCGATCGGCGGTGACATTCGAATGCAACTCGAGGGATGCACAGGCCCAAGATAATCCGGATAGGACTGGAACGGCAATTTGTCTGGAATCGTTGCCGGAGGAAACCCCTTCGACCTGGGAGTCGGGCAAGGAGGACAAGGTGTGAGCTTCGATTTATCGTGTCGTTTGTTTATACTGTGTATTGCGTACGGTCGCTCGTTCTTCGAGATCCTGTGTAATAATATATCATGGCACTAATCGGTCCTGTTATATAGCACGAGCAATGTCATTTGTGCATCCAGCATCATCTTCCATGTCGTCGGATTCAGCGGGACAGTTCCGGCCGTATGATGTTCCAGTACGATAGTAAAGTCATCCAAAGAGTTACAATAGACCGGTGGTCCCCAAGATAACAACTTGGCAGAATGTCCGTCGCAGACCAGAAGGTCGCCAGTGCTGCGCACCGGGGTATCTGTTCACCGTAATCAATATGGATCTTTCCGCAATCATGATCTCTTCTGGACTAGTACAGGGAACGAAACTCGATGTCGGAATCAATTTCTCTTTTTGCGACTGGCACATTTTACATGTCTATCGTCCAAACTTGCGTAGCTGTCTCGCTGCGATGCACTAGTAATATTTTCAGCCACATCAACAGCTTCGTGATCTTGTCGTACAAGCAAAGGATAATATTCACAAGGCAAACCTTGTTTTGTTTCACGGCGGCTTGCACCGACCCGCCGTGCTATTGCATATTTAATGATATTGCAGCCACCGGCACGTCAAAGACAAAGGCAATCAAATAAATGGAGTGGAAGTGACAGCGCTCCACGACACCGAGGCACATGACCGAATGGAATTGTTGAAAGGACAATGATATTTCCAAGGTACGGAAATATTTGAGGTCATGGAATGTAAGACACGGGTGACAGGATCGGTGACTGGGTCTGTGAAATAATGGATCACCCCATAAACAGATCGGACAGTAACCTGACCAACGCAAAACTTTGAAGAAGAGAGATTGCCCTGAGAGACTAAATCCGACGTCGTTGCTCGATCAAAGGTTTGTCCAGTCTGAGGTAATTATCGAGACGCACTGATCATCACGCCTAAAGGAACAGCCGAGGACACGGAAACAAAAACACGTGTGACAGGTACGATCACTAAATACGTTGGGACAAATAGCCAGGGAGAAGACTAATATTCGAGAAAATCGTGAGCGTTAGAATAGTAGCAATAATATTTCAATCACTTTATTCCTGCTTCTTGCCATCGACCCAAACGGTCACTTTCTCATCGTAAAACGCCAACAGACCAGTAATCCTCATGCTTTCAGCAGTGGGAGTGCGGTAGTACCACACAATGTCTTTGTGGACCTCGCCATTGGGAAGCTGCACATTATAGTAGTTCGCACACCCCTAACCCGGTAAGTATCAGTCCCATGCGCCATGTTCGAACCAGACACACGGACCTTGTAAGGGCAAACGGACGTCGTGTCCGAAGGTGTCAAAAGTTCCATGTGAGTGTCCATAATGGGGATGTACGTCCTCCTACGGAGCCCGGTCTCGAACAAAAAGTATGGCCTGCGTGTATTCGCCAACTCGACGCCGTTCACCTCGATACGGACATGCCTCGAACTTGGGAGGACGTCGATGCGCTGCGCACACATGGAGCATCAGCACTCAGCGACCGAAAGGCAAGAATCATTGTAAACACGACGGGAGACGGCATACCTTGTAAGGGTCTTTTGGGTGCACGTAGATGCGCTCGTCCTCCTCAAACCATGCATCCGCGGATGCAAACTTGATTTTGAAGAGACCCGCGAGTTCCTTGTGTTTTTCCTCGCTCGTAAACAATGTCACCGCCTCTTTGGCTACCCGATCGCCGACTACTAGATCATAGATAACAGTGCCTTCTTCAGGCTTGGCTTGGTCGGACTTTTGTAACAATGCTTCAGGCAAGTCTGGGATAGAGGAGAAGAAATAAGTGGGATAGAAAGGGTGCTCCCAGCTAATGAATGGATAAGTTGAGCTACTACGCTCGATGGTCAGGGACTAGTGGCATACACTAGTTTGGGCTCGTATGTGTCGACGGCGATCTTGCCGCCGAACAAAACCCTCACCCTCTTCTTGGAATCTTCGATGTGGGGTGCTTTTAAAGGTGGTTTGTCATAACTTGAAGCCATTGCGAGCGAGCGTAACGAGACGGTTGAAAGTGGGAAGGCAAAACAGGGGCGAGCGGTGAGAAACAGGGAAAGTGCGCAGCGGGTCACGTGGGTTGACATCACGATCACTCGCGCCGGCCCGGGTGCCGCTAGGAAGGGAGATCCGGACCCACGGAAGGAATTGCCCCGACTCGGATGTCCACGTCCACGCCTCTACGTTTACTACTAGTACTACTGTATGTCGACCGTACGGACGCCGTCCATCAATTCACCCAACGACACCTCGCGAATTCGAACCATGATCAAACTGTCCGTCGCGACGCGTCTGTATTGCACACGCGCCAGCGGTGCTAGCAACAGTGCGCCAAATTGCTGTTGGAGACGAACGACGAGCCGCAGTGTGCGCGTGGAAAGATCACACTGTGCGACACCATGCGAGAAATCATGGTCAAGGAGGGGACTGATCCAGGGGTGGATGAGAAGTAAGCCGTCCGTCCCAAATGAGTCATCCGTAGTCTTGATGTCTACATCTCCAAGCATGGGTGTCGTCGCACGATAAACACGGATATTGGACTCGGAGTCTGGTGTCAAGAGGGGAACGAAGCTGGTGAGGGGGAAAACAATGCCGGGGAGTCTCAGTCGACCAGCAACCAACGACAGTGGGGGAAGATCATAGAGCCGCTCGTACAGGGTGACCGCCAGGGAGAAGTCCGAGTCAGGCAGGGATGAACGCAACGACGCGGCCATGTTATTCATCTCAGCTGTCTTGATTGGTGGTGGAGTGTGCGGTGCCACAACTTGGTCGTAGACGGTAAGACTGGAAGGGAGGTAGCTATTGTGACTACCCGAGCTCCCAGTCCAAGCAAGAAGTGTGACATTGTCCGAGCGAGTTAGGATGTACTCGAGGAGGCGACCGACTGCCTGATTTCCTTCGCCGTATATGACCGGGATTGCGACATTGAAGATACCGAACAACGAATACGCGATATCCTCCTCGCGCGTCGCCTGGCGCTTGGAAGCCAGATAGAGCTTTTCGCGCACCTTGTCTAATCCCGGACGAAGGGTGGCCAACTCCTGTGCGGCGAAGTTCATTGCCTGCTCCATCTCGGAGCGAATCATGGCGGATTCCTTGTGGTTGAAGGTTGACAAGCGAAGGTATGGTTTCCAATCTTCAGTGTAGAACTGGATGATCTCAGCGGCGACATATTCCTGGTATGTCCATGCGCGAGTATTCCAAATACTCTTCCACATGTCACCGGGCTGCTGGGACTCTGACGAAACACCGAGAAGGTGGACAACCGTAAGGGACGAACCACGATACCACCTGAACATGGCAACCAACGACTCCTGCTGCACCCCTTTGTCGAGCTGGTTCACGCAGCAGGTGTCATTCCATGCCCATTGGAAGTGAAGAGAGCGCACGAGCTCGCAGAAACGTTGCAGTTTGTTGTTGGTCGGGGACTCCGGTAGTCCGTATATCGAGATGTTCTCGACTGTCTGGAACGTTGGTTCACCAGGCTGCCACTTGTGCGACAGCATCACATAGCGGTAGAACTTCTTCACTTCCCTCTGGATACGAGCGTGGTCGAGTTTGGTTGTCATCGAAGACCGTAGCTCGTCGTAGATTAGGAGTCCTTCGAAAGCTGCTGCTTGCTGTATTTTGTCGTGGAGCCGACCGGTAGTGGTGTTGATGAGTACACGGGGCATAAGGTAGATGGTTCGTTCGATTTCCCCTCGAATTGCAAGAGTTGGGTCTGTAAATCGATGGTGAAGCTCTGCCATGATGGAGCTGATCAACACATGCTCTGTACAATACAGCCTGGGAAATGGCCCACCGCGAATGTGAGGATCGGGAGATCGCTCGAGCTTTGAAAGCATCGCCTTGAATGCACCGAATGCTTCGCTGTAACGCCCCATGCCATGCAATGAAGCATGCTTCCTCTTGTATCCCTGATAAGATGATGGGTCGAACTCGATAACCTGAATGATATGGATCATTGAGGTTTGTTGGGTGCGACGAGACGCGATCCATACCTTGTCTGCATCTATCAACGCCTCTTTCCACGAACCCATGACCAAATGCATTGTGCTTCGTTTCAGGAGGAGATCAATGAAATTCGCCGGATCGAGTGATAGCGCACTCGAGTAGTGTTTGATGGCTGCATTATGGTCCTCAGAGCCCACCGAAGCATCGCCCAGCTTCTCCAGCTTCTCAACACAGCGTGCTCGAAACCCTGGACACGTATGAATAAGTCCTCGCCAAGTTGTGGTTGCAACTACGCTACGCACCAAGTTCCCATTGTGCTCGCTCACCGTGGGTACTCATGTCACATTGTAGTTTGTTCTGCATGTACCGGAAACATTCAATTGCCTCCGTGATACGACAGTCCAACCTTTCAAGAATGTCACAGATTGCCTGGTAAATGGTAAATTCCGGAAGCTTAAACTGAAGCAAAAAGATTGTCATGATTTAGATTCAACATGTCATGAGAAACCTACCCTGACAGCGGCACTCAATGCTTCGTTCGCCGAGCCTAGAATCAACCCAGTGGTCGCCCACTTTATTAGTACTGTGTTGGAAGGAGTGAGCGACAATATGGTAGAGTATGCTGCAAGCGCTTCGTCGTGCTTCCCGGTGTTCAATGCCTCATCACCGACCCTTTCCAGCATCGTGACAAATCGGTGTGTAAACTCTGATGGCAGAGATTTAGTATCGTAACCTGATGTGTGTAGCCAAGACCCACCAGCAAGCCAATTGGTGATCAACTGGTTGGCTCCCAGATCCTTGCTGACGTTCTCCGTAACCTCGAGAAGACATTCTGCGGTATCATAGATGCAGCCTTGAGCATACAGGGATTCGCATTGATGCTTCTGCTCGTGTGCACGGATGGTCCGGAGGAGACTATCGGCATTGTCTTGGGAGTCGGAAAGTTGGACGCGGAGTTCCTGTATAACTTGTTCGAGACTTTTGATTTTGGTGTCTAACGGGCGTGGATGCGGAAGGATCACTCAGAATGGAAAAACGGACGCACCAGAACTTTTGTCCCGTATGCAAAGATCGGAACGAAGTGAGTTTATGGTTGCGTTGAGGCTATTCTCTTCCTGATCGGCTACGCGTTGGGATGTGGTGAGCTGGTCACGCAGTTCCTGGATCAATTTCGCTGTTTTCGTCCGAAACCATGATCAACGGAGATGAACAAGTCACGACGACAGTCAACGCACTTGAACTCGTTTCCTGTGCATCAAGGTCTGCACGTAATAACCTGATGGTCTCGCTCAGACTATCCTTGTGCTGATTGGCTACGGATTTGGACTTGGCGAGCTCGTTGCGGAGTTCCTGGATGGTTTTTTCGAGGTCCACGATTTTATTGTCTAATGGAAGGGATACAAACGAGACATGGACCAGAGTACAAATGTGCGTACTTGAATTCTCCTGCTGTGCGTGGAGGGACTCGTTGGTCTCTTTGAGGTAGGCTTTTTCCATTCTGATGCGCGAAAATTCCCTCTCACGAAGCGTCTGCAGCAATCGAAAAAGCGGTTTGTAATTATCAGTCATACCACAGAGGGACAATCAATGCAACTGCACTTACATCTTCATAGTAGGATGAAGGAATCATATCAACGATATTCCGCAAGTTGATTATTTTGCCACCACCGATCGCAATGTCACAGTTTGCTGACATGGCCATAGACGCGATGAGAGCTTTATGCTGGATGACTGAGCCGATTTGGGTATGTGTTGTAATATCCCAGAAGGAGATCAAAGAATCCCCGGAGGCCGCGACAAATGTGTCATTGCTCGCGACGGCAATGCACGAGGGATGGTTGCTACTGTGGATGGGCCATTGGGAGAGCTTCATCCCGGTGGATGCATCGAGACAATTGATGTTGCCGTCACGAGACAAGACAAAGAGTTGCTTGCTGTTACTGGCCCAAGCAAAGGACTGGTTCTCGGACGAACTGACTCTAATTCGAGAGTCGACGAGATGGCGGCCAGTCTGACTGTCGTAGATGTGAAGGGAGGCGTCACACCACCATGTAGCAGTGGCAATGAGGCGCCCGTCAGGTGAAAATTTGACCGTGGTCACCCACTCGTCGTGCTGCAGGGGGTGGAGGAGTCGTTCTCCGGTAAAGAGCGACCAGATACAAACCGTCCTGTCATCCGATCCGGACGCGATTCTCGTCGCGTCCGGAGAGACGTCCACGGCACGCACCCAATCGCTGTGTCCCCTGAACTCGGTCACTTTTTCATGGCTAGCGGCGTCCCAAACCGCCACCTCGCTACTTGTTGTCCCACTCACGATCCACTTTCCATCTCGCGACACTGCCACACAACGAACAGTACCCTTCGCATCCATTGGTGTCCCCACCTCCATTCCGTCCTCCACTCGCCATCGTCGAATCTTGCCTTCGTTGCCACCGCTCACGATGTATCTCCCCTCAGCGAGCGATGCGATTGCCCATACGTCGTCTCTACCATTGATTTCGATTGATTTCGCTTCTGTTTGATGAGCGTTACCAGAGGAGGGACTATTTTCACCCAACTCTTGGGTCCCCATCAGTGTTGCGTTCTCAACTCGCTCACCCGCCTACTCACCATTCCTCGACCATTGACTTATGCTCGAAGACATCCTTGGCCAGGTATTAGAGCAATAAAAAAAGGCTGTGTGGTCGTGGCAGAACGCTCGGACTGTGCCAGTTCCGCCTCATCATTTGACTCAGTTCAGAATCACACACCAGGATAGGCCTAGTCTGGTGACCAGATCGTCTAATGACTGACTATCTCACGAGGAAGTCGGACCTTTCGTGAGCATCGAACCCACAGAAGTTACACGTGCCGTACTGCTGCAATTTCCCACCCGCGTTGCGGGAACTAGTACATCCCAAAGTCGGAATTGCGTATTCCTGAATTTTCACCCGACGTCTACACGGCCATTTGTCCATGGGGTCAAATTGACCCTTAGCGAGGCCAATGCCAGACAAGGGCTTGGCTGTCGTCAGGTGGGGAAGTTCCGAGTAAAATAAATCCTGGACCCAGTGGTCCAGGTTTCACGTCCTAAATTGTCTGTCGTCGGAGATGGGTCGTGTCCGATATAGAGATCTTTCTGCCGCGTGGTCTTGATAAATGTCAAATTTGACGGACTTGAGCTTCAAAAGTGAAGCGTACTTTTGGCTCAGTTCCGTCCATCCGTCCGACGATGTAATCTGGGACCCAAACCGTCTATAGTATGCGAGGCAACACTTCACAGCACCCCACCCTGGTCCGTACGCTTCACAACAACAGCCTGGATCCACACGCCTCCACCACGGGTTTCTCAAGGATTTTATGTGCCACCTCCGGACAGCAAAGCTGCTACTTGGTTGCACTCGAGATCATAGTCAAGGGGCTTGATACCACACAACACCGTTTGTCGGTGAACTGGAGCACTGTATACTTTCCGAAGTGAGATGCATTTGGATTGAAGAGTGTGTCATTCCCGAAGGACTCGATGACGAACTCCGCTGCAGGCACCTGGGTCACGAGCGTGGAGCCCTTCTTCCCAAACGGACAACTCCAGGAGTGTCTTTATAGCAAGGCGCCGAGTTTCCGAGTTTCCACTACTATGGATGAAATAAGGAATGTAAATTATATTCGAAGTAGAATACAACCGTACCTGATAACGAGGGACTGGTCCTGGCCCCGGCTGGGGTGCACCTCATGGGGTAGTGTAGTAGGCATTGTTGGCGAGCTGAAAGATGTGGGGTGGTCGGAGGACTCCGGATTGTATCACAGCTTTTCGCCTGAAGGGGCATTCGGTTTCAGCTGAACACGGAGACTAGTAAATACCGGATGACTAAGGTTTGGAGCGTCATATTGCACAGGAGCCTAAGACTTAGCCGATCAATTCCGACCGTGTGGAACCTGCTCTTATCATGGCATTAATGTCAGTTATATTCAATGGCTGTAGCTGTACATGTCTGCACTGCACAACTAATCAGGATTTGCCGAACGAGTTGTCGTTTGGCCGTTTCAGAGCGGGACGATGGAGTCACTGGCTGCCATACACCAGCAGGTATAAATACGCATTCTGCTTCTGAATTAGCATCATTCCAACATTCCTAACTTCTCACTTCACATCATGATCTGTGCCAGCCGTGTCATTAACTTCCTTGGTCTGATTGCACTTGCAGCTTCGTGGGCCCCGCATATAACATACCCCAAAGCCGGGGTTGAATTGTGTGTGGGAGCGTCCCACCATGTCCACTGGTATATCAATGCATTCTTATCCCTCATACTCGCTTATATCATGCTCTTTGCAGGGATACTAACAACATCCCTACCAAGTCCATCAATGCGGCCTTCATTTTATATCTCGTTGAACATGGGTCTTGGCTTAATCCAGGTAGGTCTCTGACCCAAATCCACTAGCATTACCACTTAGCACGTTTCCAGATAAACCGCTGGCCACGAATTTCACAATCGACGCGGGGGTGGTTACGTTTACAATCCCAGACGTACCCCCTGGTAAATACGCAGTTGACTGTAAGTGACCGTGCCAGCCAGCAATACTATCACACCTGACTTGCTCCTGAAAGTGTACGGTGCCAACAAGACTGGCGAAGGCTGGAGCGAGGACTTCCAAATCAAGCACTGTTAAAAGAAATTGCCAGATTCCTGGACCCGAAAGGGACACACTTGGTCAAGGCGATGGAGTCAGGAGATCAATACCCTGTTAAGTTGGAGTTGAAGTGCTTCCCTTTACCGAGCGCCCGTGAGACACCCGAGAGCGACATCCTCTATCCTTCGCATCAGAGTAAATCCATTTATGTACCCAATATGCGTCAATACACCGTGATCCACGATTCATCCATGGAAACTGGGAAGACGTCGTTCGTCGTATGTGGATTAGCCCTTTACCCGGACGGTAATAGACTGGACGTGATGAGGGTTTGCCTAGAACCCGATGGAAGTATTTCGTCCATGAGCTTCGGACTCTCCAGATACTTCGTGACCTCTTTCTGCTTTGGATCTAGTTGGCATCGCGCCTGCGGTGTAGCGCTGGGTACGGACACACGACTGCTGGTGTTCGCTCTCGACTTTCATGGACCAGATTCCTTCTTATTCAAGCATTCTATACTCGATCACACGTTCCCTGCGAGCGACCTTGTTACTTTGGACACCTTTGCAGGCACACATTCTTCGTTTCTCGATCGAGTCATCATACATCCGTCGGCATAGTTGATTTTACCCGCGACGCGCGGAGGGTGGAAGGACGTCAGGTGAGCCAATGGAAAGGGTAGAGCTTGATCGCAATTTCTGATCCGTCTTCCACAGCCAGAATACAGCGTTAGTTATAGAGATCTCATTGTCCTTCATCTCCCTGAGTTGATCGGTCTGCCCGTCTGTGTACGACTTGAATGGCTGAACGTCTAATATGAGGGTGGTCAAATGTAGTGGCGAAAGGATGGCCGAGCGTATACCTTTGCTGTACATGATCTGATGGTATGATCTAGTATGTTTTCGCATCCTGACGTTCTTATTCCTCGTCGAGAGTGGTTTTTCGAGGCTTGCAGCCGGATTGCAACTAGTACCGAGCCTCATTCAATAATCAAAGGCTCTCGATGTGCATAACTCCCAGCGGGCTTCTGCTATTGTCAAGAATGGCTGTGCTCTTATATAGAAGATTCATTACTTCTCTGGGTCAGAGGCGGCCTATGTGATACCATGCGTCTCTCCTGGTTGTCGCCGTTCGTGCTCGCTACCACCCTGGTACCACACACCTATGCCTGGGCACCGTCGGTACGCGTCGTCGCGTCCAACGGCAGTCCCAAACCCCCAACTCACACCTGATTTTGTACAACAGGCCACGAAGCGTCGCACATCGCACAAATGCACCTCCACCCAAGCGTGATGCCCAAACTTTGCGACATCCTCGACTCCACCTGGCACCCGTCGCCATCTGGGTTGATCATGTTCGTCGCGAGGCCAAGTACAGATGGACGGGGCCGCTTCACTACATCAACGCCATGGACGACTATCCGAGCGCTACCTGCGCTTTTCCAGGTCCGCGTGGATGGCAAGGACGGACGCACATCAATTGCTTGAGTGCAATCCGGAACACGACGACCGTGCTGCAAGAATTCGAGTGACCCCGTGTTAGCGCGGGTGTCCTGTACGACGGTGGTACAGACGTGCCGGGCTACGTCCAAGATGCACTTAAGTTTTTGATCCATTTCGTTGGCGAAATGCACATGCCGCTCCACCTCACCGGACGTCACCGTGGCGGCAACGACGTTGTACACCCCCGATTATGCCGGTAAGGTCAAGGAGCGGTGGGTCATTGAAAAGTTGTTGACTCAGGCGGGCATTCGGCTGGCTGCCGTCCTCGACTGGATCTTTGCAGAGCTCGACGAGGGCGAGGCCAGGAGGGCTTATTTGAGGTTGTAACTGGCTTGTTTACTTATCAACTAGTCGAGATGTACTTGCTAATACCTCCGTTAGATCTGAGTATAATAACCGATCTGGCACCATCGAATGATGCACCTACGCTACTTGTGGTCGTTAAATTACGTTGAACAACGCCGGCTCGTCCGGGTCGTCCCCACCCGGCAGCATTTGCCTTGGCAAGCTCCCGATCCGAAGAACCACCGTTAATGCATTGTACCCGCATCCAGCCTCCTTCGCCGTGATTGGCGTGTCAAAACAAGCGTCGCATGCCACGTCCGCAAGTCACACCATCCCTTGCCACGTCTGAAATGCCCCCCATCAGCCTTGCCATGTAGTGCACTGCACGTACTGCCGTAAGTACCTCAAGCGTTCTCCCTGCTCCGCCTTATAACACTGGCCAACGCATGCATCTTGATCGAGTGACCCCACGCGTACGACGGTCCAGTGTGAGCCTACCTGTGTGTCATTCCCGGGGTTCAGCCATGCAGTGATCCTTACGTGAGGGCAACTCAGCGGGTGCGATCAACTCAGGGCCATATCCCGACGGTCAGAAGGTGCGTGCAGTGGCCCTTTCACCCCGTCTCGAGAATGCCTTTCGGTTCGTGAGCCCGAGAATGATGAGAGTTTGCACAAACACTTATGTCTGATCATATGCGTTCTGTGATACACAAAAGACCATGAATGCACCATGAAGAGGGAAGATAGATGAATACATAAATAAATAAGGCGGGTCGTGATGGAATGTACGCGGTCCAAATCTTTAATATCATAACAATGACATTGAGCCGCAAACATTAATCTATGCGTCTGGCATGTCATGACTGGTATGCAGCTTGAGTGCCGTGTCGTGATCGCATGTCAAGCATCAGGTATCCGGCAACTTCTTTCAACAGTACTTGATTTGG
>JBBPNA010000568.1:0-16815 GCA_038090555.1 Boletus subcaerulescens | reverse complement strand
AACCCATCCTTCACCTCCCTGACCCCTCAGCCCCTTTCGCCATTGCAACCGATGCCTCGAAATACGCTTCCGGTGCCATCCTCCTCCAAACCGACTCAAACGGTGACTGGCACCCCTGCTCGTACCTCTCCACGTCGTTCTCCCCTGCCGAACGAAATTACGATATTTACGACAGGGAACTCCTTGCAATCATCCGTGCCTTGAAAACGTGGAGACACTATCTCCACGGATCCCCCTTCCCTGTCCAGGTCTTCACCGACCACAAGAACCTTACCTACTTCCGACAAGCCCAGAACCTTAACCGTCGTCAAGCGAGATGGCTCCTAGATCTCGCTGATTTCGACCTCAAAATGGTCCACGTCCCTGGGAAACTCCTAGCTGGCCCTGACGCCCTCTCCCGCCGCCCTGACCTAGTCCCTGATGAACCTGACAACACCGGAACCGTCCTTCTCCCCAATTCCCTCTTCGTTCGTGTCATAGACTCTGCTCTGCATCGGAAGGTCTCATCCTCCTCAAAGGATGATCCCCTCGTTCTGAATGCATTGCAAGCACTAGACGGAACCATTCCCCCAGCCTTCCGCTCTCGCCTCTCGGACTGGGCCTTCTCTGAGGGTGTTCTTACTTATCAAGGACGCACTTACGTACCACCGGATGATTCCCTCCGCCGTTCCATCATCTCCAGGTGTCATGACCATGAATCGGCAGGTCACCCTGGCTATCTTAAGACTAGGCAACTCGTCTCCGTGGATTTTTGGTGGCCTGGACTTGCCCAATTCGTCAGGAAGTACGTAGAAGGATGCTCCTCGTGTCAACAGGCCAAGACCAACACTCATCCCATGGTTCCCTCCACATCTCCGATCTCTTCCTCCGCTTCCCGTCCCTTCCAACAGATCTCCTGCGACCTTATCACGGACCTCCCCTTGTCAAACGATTTCGACTCACTTCTCGTAATCGTAGATCACGGACTTACCAAAGGAGTAATCCTTTGTCCCACCAAGAAGTCCGTCACCGCCCAGGGAATTGCCACCCTATTCTTTCACAAGGTCTATCGCCGTTTTGGCCTTTACGACAAGATCATCTCCGATCGCGGACCTCAATTCGCCTCGGCCTTCACAAAAGAACTAGGGAAACTTCTGAACTACGACCTCGCTCTCTCCACCGCTTATCACCCACAAACCGACGGAGAAACCGAAAGAATTAACCAAGAAGTGGAGACTTATCTCCGAATCTACTGCGGAAACAACCCGACTTCCTGGATCGATCACATCGTACACGCCGAATTTGCGCACAATCACCGTCCCCACTCCGTCACCGGCAAATCCCCCTTCTTTCTCATGATGGGCTACGAACCCCGTGCCCTACCTTCTCTCCTTCCTGAATCTCCTCTTCCAGCCGTCAAAACCCATGTCAAGGCTCTTACCGCAGCTTGAGACGAGGCCCTGGCTGCTCATGAACTCGCCCGCCAGGTCATGAAAGCTCGAGGAAATCGCGGCTTTGTCCCATTTGCCAAAGGAGATAAGGTATGGCTAGAAGCCAAGAACCTGAAACGCCGCTCCGCCACTCCAAAGTTTGATCCCAAAAGAGAAGGACCCTTTACCATCATCAAAGTCCTATCTCCGCTCACGTACCAACTCCGCCTTCCCAAGACTTGGAGGATTCACCCGGTATTCCACGCTTCTCTGTTATCGCCCTATTGCAAAAACAACGTACACGGCCCAAACTTCCCTTCTCCACCACCGGAACTTATCCAGGGAGAAGAAGAATACGAAATCGAGAAGATTCTACGCCACCGCGGCCCGTCTTCTCGCCGCATGTTCTTGATCCGATGGAAAGGATACTCCGCCGAAGAAGACTCATGGATCCCAGAACGGAATCTGAAAAATGCCAAGTCCGCCCTGAAGGAGTATAAGAAACTCCATCCCTCTGCTTTTTCCTCTTTGTAGCCTTACTATCCACTTCTCTCAGAACAATATGTCCTTCGAACAATCTTCACTTTCCTCTGAAACTTCGCTTACTATTACCTCTTCTATGAACTCTTCACCTTCGCCTCCCAGCTCCCCCTCCTCTACCGTCGCTGAACCCGGTTGGGGACCCACCGTCACTTGGAACCCTTCCACCCGCTTCCCCGGAATCACCACCATTCCGGAACCTATCACTATGCCCGCTCCCATCCCATCTCGCCCCATTGTCCCACCATCCATCTCCGCGGTATCCTCCCCAGTCATTGCACCCACACCCGTCGTCGCTGTAGATCTCCCCCTCTTTGCCAACAACATATGTCCTGGTGGCCCCTCGCCCCAATACATTCACACCCTGGGACGTTACCTCTTGGACTCCAGGCTCGCCGCCCCCCTCAATGCGGATATGGACATCGACTCAGCGTACCTTGCCCTGTATAGGGCTTTCCTCCAAACGCAACGACTATCCCTTGTAACCAATGAGTTTACCGCGTTTCCCACAGACCCCATGGACCGACGATGGGTCGCCTCTGCTCAAGCAGGCATCCTTAAGAACCTATACCAGGCCATGTACCAAATGGAATTCGGAGAATTCATACAAGACGTAGACCGCTACTGCTGCGAGCTTGCAGCTGCCCAAATCGCCTCTGCACGAACCATCCCCCTTGAATCCCAACGGTCCTCCTCTGCCTCGGACTATGCCACTCCTCCCGAGCCAGCAGCCACTCCCTCGGCCTCTTCATCCCCCCTCGCATCCGACGAGATCTCTGCCCTAGATCGGGCAGAGCGCGCTTTTGTTAACAGGACCACTCCTTTCCAAGGAGCCTTCGCACGGTGACCCCTTCCCCCTACCAACCCCTGTTACTCCGACGCCTGCTTCCAATGCCACCGCCTTGGCCACGTACGGCATAACTGCCCAGTGTACCAATGCCCGGTTATCGGCTGTCTCCAGTGGGCCCCCGGACATACCCAAGGGGAATGCCCATTCTATACTTGTTGCCCTGCCCTCCTAGATCGTATATCCGCAGGTCCCATTCGTTCTAGCGCCTCGAACTCCATCTCTCGTCCCCCCGCTGCTGGCCAGAACTCTTTCCACCCCGCTTCTCGCGGTGGCTGGCGTACTCGCCGACCCTCTCATTCGTCAGATTCATCCCGCCGCTCCTCCTCCTCGCGCTCCTCTGGTACTCGCCCGGTTCCCGTTCCCGCTCCCCGCCACCGCTCCCCTTCCCCGCTCCTCGATGATCCCATCAACGAGGAAGGATATGCGAACATCACTGGTTCCCCCGGGCCCTCCTACTCTGGTCTCTGGTAGATGTCTTCAACGGTGTCTCGACGCTTAGTTGGGGGGTATTGTTACAACTTATCTTTTTCTCTTTACTTGTCGCTTGTACTACTATGCTAACTCGCACGTTTGAGTCTCGCCTTTGGACTTTCTTTTCGTTTCTCGTCGCTGACTCTTTCCTTCCACGTAATCCTTATCACTTGCTTTGTCAGCGACTTCCTTCCACCACATTCTTCCTTGTTCTATGCCTACCCTTACGCCTACCGGCCCTGAACTTCTTGTCCTGTATTTAAGACCGACTTGTAGCTCGGTGATACCTTAGCTTAGATCTCCCTTGATCACCCCTGTAATACTTCGACACTTCACGGAATCCACTTCCTTCGAAGCTCCCTTGTCAAGTCTAAGTCTCGCCGCTAGCACAAGACTAGCTTCTCGTCCCTCGAACCCTTGAACCTTTGAACCGTTGTCTAGCATTAGACTAGCAACGTCCTTTTACTCTAAGGACTTCGTGTCGCCGTAAAGACACGCTCACTCTGAAACTTCGTTCCCTCGTACCGTCCAAGGGCTACGCTCGTCCCTACCCGGGCCAAGCGTAACAGAGGTCATGTATGCCATGAGGAGCATCTGTGGAGGTTTCAAGGCAGAGACATAGTGTGCTGTGCTAATACTGACTAATTGTGAAAATAGCCACGGCAGATTCTCCACCATTTTGGTCATTTTCCTGTCAACAAGGAACCCCACCTAAATGGGGTCTAAAAGTACCGAGATCTGATGCCTGAGGTGTACTTGCACATGCTGCTATATTGCCCGCTTGGACCCACTGGCCAGTCAGTTTCAAAACCCCATTTTATGACATGACACTTGCTGTGTGTCCACCAGCACGTACAATGGTGATTGTGTCTTTTCTATTTTATTTTATTTTCCATTTCCGATATTGTTCTGAAATGGGGGACTTTTGTTTTGTGTACGATACAGCATCTACGCTAGTCAAACAGTCATTGTGTCCGGGTTGCAACAATCAACCAAGTTGACTCATGCATATAGTGCTAAGCGACATGGGTCCATCAAGAATCACCATTGCAGAGTCTCAAGTTAAACTGTGCACATAGGAGGCAAAAATACAGTCAATGTGAGTATTAACTTCTGTTGACGGTCTCTCTAGGTCCACTTGCGTGGCACTCACAAGATTCAATTTCAAGCACCCCAGTTCTTCAGATGCTGTGCATGTGTTCCCTGAATTGGAGTTTAAAAACTCACTGCAGCATTCCTGGACCGCCATGTCATACTCTGAACATATCTTTGGTAAGATTTGACATCTCTTCTCCAGGTGGAGATGTTTGCTTTGCGTATCATACAGCCTGCTCACACCAAGCTTGTCAAATTGTCCCATAAATGGTAGGCTTGTTCCAAGCATATGTTCTTGGAGTGGACCTGCTGTGGTTGTCATCACCACTCTGACTCAATGCCCATCAAAAGTCATTTCATACCACGACACACCAAACATTAGTACTGGCTGTCAAGCCACTACAGTGCTGCAGTGATCACGCAGCACTCAGCAGTCCCCAGGCCTATACTAAAGGGTCTTATATGGATTATAGAGGGGAGAGCTGACCTGCATGGTGGGCTAGACTGTAAGGGATCTATTCAGGGTATGGCAAGGAAGCAGAAAGAGGACCAGCACTTCAGCACCCAGCTGACATCGCAGCCAGTCACCTGGAAGAGCTCAATCACAAAATTGACCGTTGAGCCATTCAGCATAGATGTACACATGTGGTGGCCTAATACCAACATGAGGTAAGATGCCTGGTGGACTGGCGAACTTCATTTTGTGCTGGTATGTATGGAATCCTCTAAGCTCGACAGATATGTGTAGGGCTACTTCCTCACTCGCATTGATATTCGTCGGAATTGCTAGAACTAGTCAGAAATGGATTCCAATGGATGTACGGGAAGATTACCTCGACGGCACGATCAGTGGCAGTGAGAACATCAGTGATTTGGTCGTTGGGTACCATTTCGGCGTTGAGCTCTTGCTCTTCCAGATCCACGAACCTAAAAAGGATGCTGCGCGCCGGCTGAGACGATGGAACCATCGAGTCCGCGTCCTTCTGCATGGAGAGTCGATATCTTAATTCGACACTCTCGTACTCTGCATCCAATTTGTGAGGGCGATATCTGGAGACTGGGCTCGACAATATAGAAACGACGCAACTCGTTCGCTAACTGAATCATGCATTCGTTCCATATGCATATGTAGAATCAGAGCGAGACGACGTATGGGAGGCGAGATTAGTCGAAGGAGGGTTGCTTAAATTCTTGAAAGTGGTTGAGAACGCGATGGAAGATGGACCGCTGAACTGCGAGGTCTATACCTGCCAAGGTGGAGCGATTGATGGTTAGTCCGTCCATCGCCTGTAGCAGCATACGCACCCAGGCATTCGTAGCAACGGATCAATCCGCTGGAGTCGAATGTGAGTCTTGACCATGGCCCCTTCGGGTCGAAGATATTGATTGGCCCAAGTGTCGGCTCAATACCACGCTGGCGAAGGTGTCCCAGGTGGAGCCCTCTGTCGGCACGGTCAAAGCGTAACCATCACGAGGTGTGCATCAACGCATTGACCAACCACGGGTCCCTGGTGGAGTCCTCAGTCGGCGCGATCAAAGAAGCGTAACCGTGTCACATCGGCTCACATTGTAAGGCGATGTCAGAGAGAGGTGGGCTCTGGATCTCCAGAATGCCGGTTATGTTGACGGCCATGGATGGTGCCGGTGAAAAAGCAGTACGAAAGGGAGCATTCGGGATCCCTGAGCAGAAATGTAAAGGGAAGGGGATAAGTGTCGTAATCGATTGCTGCTTTAGCTTTGTCCGTCCACTCACGGAAACGTACGTTCATTGTCCGATGCCCCCACCCTCCACATGGTGGACTTTCTGTATAAAAGAAAGCACGTCCTGCTGACTGATTGACGTCCTTCCTCTCGCCCTCTATGTCGCACTCGTTCGATTCTGCCAATTCTTCCTATGCCTGGCATTATACATCGACGAATCCAGCGCCTCTGACGCCCTTTGTCGTGAATACCACACCAGATTACTTTGGTGGCAGGCCGTCGCCGCCTCCCAGCCCTCCCAGAGCGCGTGCCACCCCCGCCGTTGATGATTACACGCCCTGTCCTCCGACCCCGCGGTGTGTTCCGTCCTGCGTCCATGACGAGATGCAGCGGTCGAATGTAGTACTCAACTCTACAACCTCCCAGTCGACTCCACCTAGACACTGGCATTCCTCGCAACAGGACCTTGAAGCCACCGTTCTCACGGATTCACGCCCTATATCGAGGCAAAGGTCAAATCGGAGGGGAGGGCGGACGAGACAAAGGGATGGTGCTTTGAAAGTGAGAGGCAAACGGAGCCACGGTCCGGTCCGGAAGTAACGGCTATGGCGGCCCTAAGCCGGAAATGTGAGATGGTTTGACCCAGATCACTCACAAGTATGCTAATTCAGATTTGTCCCCTCCAGAAAATATGGTGCCAACAGTCTCTGTATACCGCACTTGGGAATGACCGACTATCGTTGACGTCTACGCTTGCTGGAGTTCACGACAGAATTCATCTCACTTTGTAATGAGCGTCTATAGTTATTGTATAACTCGTTTACGTATTTCATATCTATTCGTTCGATCGACGTTAGACACGAGACAGTGCAGCGGGTATGAGATTGTTAGAGGATGCGAAGTGAGATTCAGGTTCGTGCAGACAGATGGAAGGTGCAGCTGAGGTTGCGGCGGTTTTGATCTGTCTATCATCGTCGGCCGCGACGTGGGCATGCCGCTCGCAAACCTTTTCACAAAAACGTACTATTAGCAGGAAACAACAAACAGTACCGATACATAACTAGAACAATAGACACATCCTCAACCCGAAATCCCACTCAGCAGCACGAACCAGCCTTGGCCGGCACAGACGAGTCGATTGCAACGGGGATTGTGTCGCTGGTTGGCGCCTTGATCGCGTCTGCGGACTGCTCAAGCGCCTTGCTCGATGTAATCCGGTAGATTTCTGCCAACAGGGTCAACAATCCTCACGGTAGTATTCGATGGCAGACTGACCAGCGAGGGTAGTTTGGAAAGCCGACTCGACGTTCGAGGCGTCCAGCGCCGATGTCTCAAGGAACGACAGATCATTATCACCTGCGAACCACACCCTAGTCAATCTACGCACGCCGTCATCCAAACGCCAGACTGACTTGCAAAGTTCTTTGCCTCTTCCGTAGGGACAGCCCTAAGGTGCTTGAGGTCACTCTTGTTACCAACGAGCATGATCACGTTGTTCAAGTCGGCATGGTCCCGCAGTTCCTTCAACCACCGCGACACGTTGGCAAACGTGGCATGCTTTGAGATATCGTACACCAACAGCGCACCGACTGCACCACGGTAGTATCTATCCAAGATCCGGTAAGCCCAACACGGAGAAGGCGGGTCAAGGGCATGCTGTATGGGGGACTAACGCTGAAGTGATTGCACGGTACCGTTCTTGTCCTGCAGTATCCCAAATCTGCGCCTTGATGACCTTGCCGTCGATATTGATGGAACGGGTGGCAAACTCGACGCCGATCGTCGATTTCGAATCCAACTTGAATTCGTTGCGGGTGAACCGAGAGAGCACTGTCAGAATTGTCAACACGACCCAAGACACACACGAGATTGTCACGGGGTATACGTACGATTTCTGGGAAAGGGATTGGGTCAGAGAGGGAGTCCAACAATTTCGAAAGCGACATACGATTTGCCCACACCAGAGTCACCAATTAGGACGACCTGTCCACGTCGTGGTTATGTCGAAAGGTTGGGCGGCGACTCAAGGGAAGAACGTACCTTGAAGAGATAATCATAGTTGCTTCCTTCAGCCATGGCGAGTAGTTTGATGAGTCGAGGATTGGTATACAACAAGGCTTTACACTAGAAACTGCGCCGTTGGTGGTTGGCAGAGCGGAGTTTTGAAAAACGGCAGCCGTCACCAGTATGCACGTTACATAAGCTTCCCCTCGAAGACAACATCATCATCATGAAGAGAAAAAAGTACCAAAGACAGATCCAACCAGCATGCAAATCAAAACCGTCGAGAAATAGCAATGTTTCTGTCAAACTCTAGAGTATTTCCGCCTCTTTCAGCCCCGGTAAGCAGCCCAGCATTCAGAGGCAAGCATTGTCCCTAGAGTCTCTGCGTTGCGCGGAACCAGCATGCTGTCGAGTCGAGCAAGGAATCAATATCGAGACAACCTCGTCAAGTACTCTTACTTACGTACCTTCGTTGACGCTGGATCCCTGGAAGATCTACCACCATCGAGCTAGGCCCGGTGTCGGACATCATGGGACAGGGACTTGTTTCATTTTGCAACGCGTATGGAGGGATATCAAGCATTCTAGCCCTGCACAGAATCTGCTGCACGGGCATCGCATTCATACCATGGATCCTTGGTATCCTTAGGTTCGTGCTGACGATATCCTTCGTTAACACCACCCAACCAAATGCAGCTATACTTACCAACTTCGTAGATTAAAGTCAGCAGGATCAGACGACACGAGATCCCGAACGAGCAGCAGACCGTTCCCATGCATCCAGCGGTTCTGAATGTTGGCGATGGCAGAGATATTGTTGAGCGAACTGGTCGCGATCCCTTTCTGACCGATTCTGAGAACTGGTCCTCTATTCGTGCACTCTGCGATGGATGACGCTCTTCGTGTCGTATTCTCACTAGGC
This sequence comes from Boletus subcaerulescens, assembly GCA_038090555.1. Lineage (NCBI taxonomy): Eukaryota > Fungi > Basidiomycota > Agaricomycetes > Boletales > Boletaceae > Boletus > Boletus subcaerulescens. The sequence goes on along the minus strand of JBBPNA010000568.1, from coordinate 7,823 downwards.
GCTTGTTTGAACATGCGGAACGCATCTACCACTTCTGGCATCGCTGTCCAGTTTGGCGGACAGGGCTTTCTTTCGGACACCATTGTGTTTGTGACAAGATGGCAATGGTCGCAATTACTCTCGTCTTTCGATTGAGAAACTGACGATTGCGCCTCCGACTCTGATGTCCTTTGCGGTGCATGAATGGATGCATAGAGGTCTTGCTTACGTTTGGATGCGGTCTCGGTGGTCATACTTATACCTCCGTTCTCTTTTTCAAGCGTCAAACTTTGAGGCATATCGTGGACAGGGGTTCGATCGACGTTACGCGGAATTGGTAGGTGTTCTGATGGTGCGTGGATAGAGCCTAATAACGTCCGCTCTGCAGGGGGTTGTGATATCGTCAAACTTGGATGTTCCCAGGACATGATGTCGGCCTCGCAGCCCTTCCCGTCGCCCAGTCTGCTAGTCATCTCTGCAGACGTAATCGAAAGAGGGCCAGCCTCTTTGCATGTGTTTGGTAGCGCTGATATGTGTTCAGGCAGTTTCGTCGTCGGTAACTCGATCCCCATACTGCTAGAGTGGCCAGCAGGCTGACCGGTGAGGATACTAGTCATACTATCGGATTCCTTGGTGGCCACGAAATTAGCCAGACCTTCCATGTCGGGCCCCTTAGGCGATTTTGAGATGCTCGTTGCGTCGGGGACGCTGACGTCTGATCCTCCGGGCGCGTTGTGAAGACTTCCAGTCAGATCTCCGTCTGCGTGACATCGAGGATCCTTGTACAAAACCTCAACCCTTGGTTCATTCGTTCCGGCAGCTTCCTCTACCAGGCTGGTGTGGAAAACCTGTGTACCACTCTCGTGGGCTGTTTCCGGAGCCGACGTGTTCTCCAGAGTTCGGATAGTGCCAAGGGACGGGTCGCGGTCGACCGCTGGAGGACAAACCATATCCGAACCCTCGACAGACGGACTTGGCCAACAAGGCATATCTTCCTCAGGAGAAGTTATACCCGACGTTTCGTACGCTGTTCCTTTGTCATTCAGTGTCCCGGGCGCGTCTGCCGCAGGAGCCAAACCCTGGTCTAGTTCCTTGGTTCCAACTGGTGCCAGGCCTTGTCGCCTCGCCTCGACGAAGTAGCTCGTGTCGACGATCACGACAGGTACGATTGGAGAAGATATTTGCAGCGGCGAACGGGTCGTAATGTCTTCCATCATCGTAGGAGGGTCCATATGGTCGATTTGCACCAATCGCATGTGTTTACGTATGGTCACCAGTGGAAGATTGATGATCGGCTCGCCGGTTAAGGAAGGTGAAAGAGGTTCCACGAATGTAGCATCATTCTTTTCGGCTTGCTCTTCACTGAGTCCCACTGGAAGGACTAACTGTTCCGGTGAGTCTGCGTCCAGCTTCTCCATTAAGGGATCGGAAGGCACCATAGGGATTTCTTTGAACTGCACCGGTGCGACTAAATCGTCCACAAGCAGGCTTCCAGTGTTCCATGCGCAGGTATTCTCGTCTGTTTGAGAAGGGTTCAAAGATAGTTGCTGGTCGTCTTCCATCCGTGTGCCGTCGGCGGCGGCGAATCGTGCATTTAGGGAAGTTTGCATGACTTGCAATTCCATGAACGAGCTCGTCGCGCTCGTGGTTTTTGGTAATGTTTCCATTCCATCAGGGCCAGGGTCGATGAGACTCCATGGGCTAAAGGTTATAGGATCCTGATCCAAGTCCCATCGCTCGCCAAGGCCATATGTGTCGTCTTCGCGGACGTCATCAGACCCCAGGAACGCCATTCGTTCAAATTCACGCGTTTCCCCCAGGGTATCCAGTTCAGGAGTTGGAAGTATAAGGCTATCTTTCTCGACATGCTGCAAAAGTTCGTTCGTTGAGTCGACAAGGACAAGAGAAATTTGCAGTTCCTTGTCAGGGATCTGATGTACGAAAATCTGGGAATCCTTTGCAAACCCGGAGGCGAGCGGGCCAGATCTGATGTTCTCCTGGGCGTCGGCAGCTCCGTCGTCGTGTTCGTCCTCATGAGGTACTGTCAGAAAAGGTGGCACCTCGAACTCCGTTGCACTGCCGCTTTTGTCGGCGTAACCAAGGGATTTCACCGAGTCCTGGGGTTCTCTGCTATCGGATGTTGTGTCACGATTCTCGTCTACCTCCGATTCTTCTGCTTCGAAAGACGATGATATGCCAGCGTTCACGCTCGGTTGATCGTCTTCTGAAAAGTTAACCGGAATGGATTTCCCATCTACTCGTGTGAGTACGATTCGTGGAATCAGTGGATAAGCTGGTTTGCAAGTAAGCGGCCGAATGTAGCACAGACACGAGACAGCCTTGCGAACGCCACATCGAAGCAGGTACCAAGGAACCATCCACAAACTTGCGCGAAGGAACCAGGAACAGTCCAATAGTTCTGTGGGGTTTAATGATTCGTAAATCAGTACGTCCTCGAACCAGTGGTTGCAAAGGGACGGTATCTTATCCTATGGTCAGCGTCCATGTATCAAGTAAAAACGGTGTGCATACCATCAAGAGCATATACAAATGCAGCAGTGACCGAATATACACGATACCAACCAAGACGGGACAAAAGCTGAGCCCGTGAGCCCCGTAGGGAGCCATGCTTGTTTGTGTACGGTTATCCTGGTCGAGACTGAGTCAGATAGTTTATGAGAACGCAGAGCAACCTACCTCAACCCGCGACGACGGCGACGTTGGAACCACGTCCTCCTCGGGAATGGCGGGTCGCCAGACAGGGACATTCAGGAACACATAGTGACGTGAAGGTTCCACTGAAGAAGCATCGTATAAGTCATAGTCTGAACGGTCAACACTACATGAAATATTCATTGCTAAAGGCGTTTGAAGGATTGTCGGAACAAAACATGTCGCAAGGTCAACGGAACCGCTATAGTCTAAGAGATCGCGAATCCGCGGTGCATGAGTGACCTGTGAGAGCGTTGGGCTGCCTTCAATGAGGTTTGGGAAAACGGTTGATAACAGTGGTCGCGGTGCATAGTTCCAGAAGAATTGTTGTAAGGTGTCAAGGAGGGCAATCCAGTGCACGAAGAGAACGCTCAAGAAAATTATTGCCATCGTTGAGCGGATTGGAGGGTATGATTAAACCAAGAAAGGACACGGTGTTGGACAATGGAAACGATTGAACAAGCGAGTTTGCTAATTTGCGTGCGCGTCGTCGTCACGTGAAGTAAAATCAACTGGGGTCTAGACTCTTTACATGTCCGTACAGTAGCAACGACGAAAGGAACATAATATCTCGAGGTGACACATTTAGGACCACAGCATGTACCAAGCGCCACATTAATGTGCCGGGCAGTATGCTCGCTGTGGAGGGATGGGAACTCCATATCCCACCTTCCCTTCATCCACCAAAATTTGTTACTTTTTAAAATCCTATTTGAATTTTGTGTCCGCCTTGGAGTACCCTGCCGCACCCGATCGCACGAATGCCCTGATGTGGGTTGCCCCCATCAGTCCGCCGTATTTGTTACTTTGACCTCGTCCACAGAATAAACACTGGCCCGTTGTCCATACCATGTCTTCCCAAATGCTCAGGTGAGTCGCTCGCCATTAGCCTATGGGCTAGTGGTCCGGGTAACTGATTTACCTCACCCAGCTCTCAGCTAGAAAGCCGTCCCATGGTGGATCTTACCGACCAAGTCGCTCGGGAGTCCGCCATCCAAATCGCTGGCGGCGCATTCGGTGACGTGTACAAGTGCAGACGCTATACGTCAGGGTCTTCCTCTCTGGTATGACATTCTGCTTTCATATGTCTTCGCTCTACTCATCTCTGACAGGTTGCTGTGAAAAGTCTGAGGTATTTTGCATCCGAAGATCCTAAAGAAAACCAGAGGAAATTGGAGTTGAATAACAAGGTCGGTTCCGTCTTCGACCTACCAACTCAAGCATTAACCTTGGGTGGCAGACACTCCGCAGAGAACTCGGTCTTTTGAGAAGACTCGAACACTCAAATATCGTCCCCTTACTTGGTGTAACACATGGGTTCGGACCGACACTAGCTGCAGTATTACCTTGGATGGCAAACGGTACCCTGCACTCTTTCCTCAAGAACAAGGGCCAGACGCTCTCAATAGTCGAGCGACTAAAGCTGGTAAGCCGCGAAAAGCCGTGTTTACATTGGTGCTGACCATCCGCAGGTGCATGGCATTGGATCCGGTCTAGAATACCGTGCGTTCTCGTCGTTGCTCGATCCCTTCACCTTTCTGATTCCATGATTTGTGGTAGTACATTCACTTTCCGTGTTCCACGGAGATCTGCATAGTGTGCGTCGACGAACTTTTCCTAAAGCACGCACTTATCTTTGATCAGGGCAATGTGCTCATCGACCAGGGACAAAATCCACGAATAAGCGACTTCGGACTTTCGTGTACGATTGGAAAGCTGCAGCCGGGGCTGTCCTACCTGCAACGGTTGTCGAGTGCGAGCAACGTTGGAGCAGTAAGATGGGCAGCACCTGAGCGACTTAAAGGCTGCAAACCCCATCCATCAGGGGACATGTATTCCCTCGGATGTGTGATGCTTGAGGTAATGACTCGTCTTGGTGTATTGATGACAACTAATTTTCACGACAGGTGCTGTCTGGAGACATTCCATGGAAGGAAAAGAACAATTACGAGGTTGTTGCTCTAAAGCTCGGGGCACACAAGCCGCCCAGTCGTCCAATTCACCCAGTGGTCGAAGAGGAACATTGGGCACTGATGGTCAAGTGTTGGTCTTCCCCTCAGCGACGGCCATCGGCACGTGAGGTTGTGATAGTGGTGCAAACGTTTTCCTCACCAGGTGAACGCGGCCACGCCGAACAGCCGAAGTGCATAGCTTTTTTTTTTTTGATCGGTGAGTTTTTTTTGATCGGTGAGATGAGATGTGAACTTAAACTCGCGATGATCAAGAAACATCTCAGCGATGACGTAGTCTCTCCATTTGTAGTACATGTTATCTTGGGCAATACCCGACAGTGACCATCAGTCCAAAGTGAGTAAGTCGTACTACATAGCAGTAGATAGTATGCGATAGCCCTCTTTTTAGAATATATACTCAGTTGTCAATCATCGATAATCCTTTTCACATTGTGAATGACAGAAGAACGCCGAACGCGCAGGTGTGTACATTTGGAGAGCCTCTGCGGCGAGTGGGACCAGGAATGCGGTTTGAATTGGCCGGATCATCGTTTCACCACTCACGACTCATCTTCTGACTTTCTCTGGGAGCACCTCCGCCAGGTGCTCCGGATGTAGTATTCGGACTTCATAGGAACAAGCCAAACTCTCCTTTCAGCTATGCACTGTCTTGACCACAGCAAGTGCTAAAACGCCGCGCTGTACAGATCATCTCTGCACTCTCCTGCCGCATGCCCATTTCGCAATCCAGATCCGGCCAGCAGAAGACCCTACTTTTTAGGCTATCGCAGGTCTTCCTAGTAGTTGATGAGTCAACTCTTTGTGCCCGGATTGCAGCCCGTGTAGCTCCTGCCGAATTTACTGTACACTGCCGACACCCACCTCTCCTTCGTCCACAAACTCCGTCGCTTTAAGCTCATCCTATAGAAGGAACACCAGTTCAGGGTGGTTAGGAGTAAATGCAGGTGCGTGGATCTGCGCTACTCGATCGAGCACGAGGTTGGGAGTCTTGGGATATCAACAATGCCGACGAGTGGACCGATATGGATCTGTCCGAGGGTCTCATGAATACTTGAACGCATATCTCCGGGTTTGTTGTTGAATCTGAATCTGTGGTCATTGTTATCTCCTTGTCGCCGCTACACCCGGGCTGATAAGTTACTGTGGAAACCTTTAAATGGCCCTCATTGTATACACTCTTTTCTTTCCGATTGTAGTGTTCGACTCATGCAATACCACCCTTGACAGCTTGCCAAGAAGCTCTAGATGTGATGTCCTTCCACCATCTGCCACAAACGTCTCAGCACAATCATGATAGAAAAACTCATCCAACATACCTGGCGACATTCGGTCGACTAGAGAACTCGTCGATCTTAATGTCATCAGCAAGGAGAATACTACCGTAGGGCAAGTGGAAGAGGTCCGCGAGGGTGACTTGCTGTGTGACGAAGATCCAGGTTAGCAGGTACCCAACGGAACGAAAATTATTGCAGAACGAACATCTCCAGCGAGATACTTTTGCTTGGCGAGGATGACTTCGTATGCGTCCAGTTTGGCCTTGAGCTGGTCGTGGAGCGCCTTCACGTGTGCTTCATCTGTCTTTCCGCCAAACCACCTATGGCGTTTCGTGTCAAACCTGAGGCCTCAGTCATCAGCGACGCGAGATCTGAGACTTACACCTTGAATTTGAGTTCCCAGGCGAGACCGGACACGAAAGGGTCATAGTTAAATGCCTCAATGGATGCGGCTCGCTCGAATAAAGCTAGTTTCTTGAGGTCAGTGGGTATCAAAGCGTCGCCCTGCGAAGCATATTTGGTCGCGATGTATCGAGCGATCGCCCGAGATTCGAAGAGAATGAGACCATCATCATCCTGTTTTGATATCAGCAATCAAAGTATTTCGATGCTTTCGTAGTGCGTACGATGTATGGGATTTGTCCGAATGGCTGGTGAGCAACGAAGCCAGGGGCCTTGTGTTCACCTTTGGCGAGGTCCACCATGTGGAACTCGAACGGAACGTTCTTCTCCTTGAGGACTACTGCCACACGAAGTGTGCAGGTAGATGAAGGGTAACCGTACAACTTCAAAACCATACTTTACTCTGCTATGGGTGTCGAGGTGAATATGTAGATGGACCGTACTTTGTCCTTTTTATCGCATCCGCGTGAGATGTTCCAGGGGGGGTGGGAAGTTGCACCACTTTGCAAGTAATCTGCTGACAGAGACGTTGCCGACGTTTGAGAAATCATCAACACAGGGGATGACGCACTGTGAACGAAACACCGAGAAGAGTAATCCCTGGAAGGAAGTCATTGCTGCTTCTGGATCAATGGATATTTTGTAGGTTCGGAAACGGCATGCGGTTGTCGAACCGATTCAAACGTGGCCATCATGGCGCGTCAGTCGCAACCACGGCGAACTTCACGATCAAGTAGGGCGTGAGATACCCTCGGGCCTAAGGAAAGTAATCAAAACATAGCAAGACTAAAATTTCTCACCGTTCCATTGTTATTATGTAGGGATCAAAGCTCCTGCCAAACAAGCTAGAAAAAACCAGGCTTCTATGCAATTCAGTGTCCTCAGTTACCTAAGAGACGTACCCATGAGACACGTAGACATGCACAAGGAGCCCGAGTTGGTAGAACAATAGTGAAAGCGATTGCGAGTGCAACATCCAAGTCTGGTGGTGGTAACTATGAAGTTGTGTTCTTGAAGGCTTTCAACGCGAGTGTACGCGAAGCATAAATGATGAGGGCTCTGAATATTGTCCGGAATACCAGGAACGCTCAGGCTAGTGACAGGCCGCCGCCGAGTGCTATGGGTTTGGGCGAAAGGCAGTACATAGTAGTATTTTCCCTCTCAAGTCACCGGCCCTGACCCGGGTCACCCGATGTGGGGCGATATTGCAACCTAGTCCAATCGCAAGTAACATGCAGGTGCTCATGCGCTGCTTGGCCAGGAGCTGAGATTTGTTGACGGCGTGTGATGGAAGCCGCCTCTCGCTTACATAGTTTATTATGTAAGCAGTTCAGCCGCTACAGGCAGTAATACTACCACTGTAGGAAGTAAAATCTGTGAATTTCAGTGGCGAATTCAGTGTGTATTGACCGGGGGATCAAAGGATACTGATGTGAAAATCACTGGAAAAAAATCCACTGAACCGGCATCAATGCACTCTGAA
>JBBPNA010000567.1:0-16851 GCA_038090555.1 Boletus subcaerulescens | reverse complement strand
CATATGATGAGTAATATGTGATAGTGTACTCGGACCTATTGTCTGAAGGTCTGGACCATTGATGTAATAGGTCTAGAATCTGGGTTATGGAATAGAAGAGCAGAAAGCGAATACCCAGATTTCAACACCACCACCACCACACAGCAAGACAACAACAACGCAGCATGGACAATGACGCGGTGAGGACAACGACGCGGTGAGGACAACGATGCGGTGAGGACAACGACTATGCCATACCATCACCACCACCATGCAGCAAGACGATGAACACATCAGGGCCCAACAACACATCAAGGACAATGATGCGGGATGGACAATGATGCGGTGCGGACAACGACAGTGCCATGCCATCACCACCACTATGCAACAAGACGACAGCACGGTGGCACCACCTGTGCCACCAAACAATGTCAATGACACTGTTCCATCACCACCACCACCACCATTGCGCCGGCATGTCAACGACGACAATGTTGCCACCACCACATGGCAAGATGACGACGAGTCGACGACGACGGCACGGTGGCACCACCCATGCCACCGAAACGACAACGACGATGCGAGGCCATCACCACCACCACCACCACTACCACTGTGCCCCACATCAACGACAGGTTTGATATACACAATTTTTGTCGAGTAGAATCAGTGTTACTCAAGTAGTACCATATAAAAACTCAAAAACTGGGATTAATATTGTCCCCCAAAACTAGAATTAGTATTGCGTGGCATTTTGGGCCGAAGGCCCAAACCCGAGCCAGAGCTCGTCAAAATTCATTACGGAAGCAGTCAAGGTTGCGCATGGCTTTCTGGCATACAAGTGTATGCCGACAGAACACGTTATCCTAGGGCCGGCCGCCTAGTGGAATCAACTACCACAAGTGTTCGTGTCCAAGATCGCCTACGCCTAAATATAAGCTGTTCAAGAACTACTCACTCCAATGGTGGGAGGACTTCATGGAAGAAATGTTTGCAGTACTACGGGAAAAGCCCAGGGGGACCGTGGCGGATGTTGTGGCAGAGACCATGCAGAGCGTCAGATCAACCTGGGTTTTTTGAGCCAAGAAGCAGTAAAGTTCACGGCGAGAGCCACTTAGGACAGGGAATTTCGAAAAGAGGGAGGAGACAGCGTTAACACTACATTACACATGTATGTCAGCGCATACTGGCGTTTGGGCGAGAGTTTCATGAACACGGGTATAAAACCTTAGCAACTTGAAATTTGGGAGATCACGTTTTGCACACACTACGAAGGGATTCAACGTGTCTTGGAGGGTTGCTTTCAGATAGGATTGGACTCTGCGCCAGTGAAGATAGTTATTATGCTTTGCAGGTATCAATGAAAGAAAGTTGAGGAATGTAAATAACGAGCATTCAAACCCACTGTAACGACTTTTTGTTTTAGTTGGTCCGTCAGCACGCGAAAACACGACACCTACCTCCTGGCATACTAGTAGAGCCATCCCTCATCCATATCATTCTTCCTCGCTCTGGTCCTGCAAGAAAGCCATGATCCTTGCTCGGGCATTTTGCTGAGAAATTGGCGTGATTCATCCCCTAATCAAGCGCGACGTACCCACTCACCTTTTTTCGCGAGCATGCAACTGCATCGCTGTCATCTTGTTCCATAGACACGCCTGTCTCGGATGAGCTACGCGGTCCTTTCGCACGTCCCTTTGTCGCCTTATCGAACTCTTGCACGTCCTCTGAGTACAACAGAAGAGTTTAGTCTGGACATTGTGCAGCCTACGGAGTACTCACTGAGTTCTTGCGCTAGTTCCCTCTGTTCTCTGATAGCTTTAGCCTTCTCCAGGGTATATCGCGGCGTCATCCCAAGATCGCTGAGGATTAAATGGAGCCGTTTGATTTGTTGCGATGGTTTGTCTAGTCCCTCAAATTCCTTCTTCCAGACCTTGCGCACACCGCAAGCAACCACTATGCCCTAGAAAAATTTCTGTTAACCCAAGACATCAGTGTGTTAGTGCTTTACCTTGAGTTTGTTTACGGTTTCCTCGTCTTTAGACAAGAATTCCTTCTTTCCTCGTTTCTTCTTCTCATCTCTCTGGGGTTTGACAGACTACCGTTGCGGTTGTCATTTGGTGCGTAAAAAGAAGAGGATAAAAGCCATACATTTTCCTGCTTCTTCTGCCGATTTGTTCGTGGTTCATCGATGACTGAAGATAGCTCTGATTCCATCTGTGTTGTGTTAACAGACCCTGACTACCCTCCAAGCATGTACGCACCTGGTCCCCACTCACTGATTCCTTTGCTTTGGAGACCGAGTGTTTCGGCGATTCAGTCGCAGGCTTGGGCTTGGAACCAGAGCTGGACGGACCAGCATCCGGGCCAGCATCCATTTCAACATCCGAATCGCCCTTGTTCACCTTCTTCTATTAAACGTGGACATGAACATCGCACGAAAGATCATCATACCTTTTTCTGTTTCGAAGGTGACGACTTTGCTGAGGTTTGCCCCTTCTTTGGTGAACGAGCAGACTTCCGTGTTCCAGACTCTGTTGCAGCCTCTTCGTCCGAGGATTCGATAATAGCCTGATTACGATGCTAATCAACGACAAATGACACAAAAAACCGTCGAGTTATACTTACCTTGGATTTGTATTTTAATTCACTTTCCGGTTTCCTTGATGTTTTTCCCCGCTCTGCTGACTTGTCGACGGTCAGATCATCGTACCACAATCAAAACAGGATCTCTCACCTTGGAAGACGTTAAACGCGAAGAGGCTCCCTTTGACGTCGGCGCTTCGCATTCGGACGCATCGGCTTCTTCCGCAGCGTCTTTGTCTGAGGAGTTTACCTGGGCTTTCTGTGATCACGATCAGACCAGACAGACAGAACGAGGAACGCACCGATTGACGCTTCCTCTTTCTACTTTTCGCTTCGCGATTCGACTTTTCCTTGTTCGGTTTGCGCTGAGGTGGTTCTACATCCCCAGCCGACGCCGCTGCATCGCCGAAGCGGTTCTAGCTCGAACTCAGTCTATGCATGACACCCAACGAAAACCGAGAACGACAGCCTTACCACGGTGGCATATACAGTGGCCTTGATAAAAGGCTTGTATGTCTTGGATTGAAAAACATCTTGCTCGATACCATAATGTGTCGCCAGGTCTCGAAGCACGATGCGCACGGTAAGTTCGCTGAACGTAAGATGGACGTTCAACGTGTGCGTCTCGGGCGTGGAGTGCCGATGGGAAGCTTACCTGAGCCGACCTTCATCTCGTGCACGTGTGAGAATGTCCACGATAACACCTTTGAGCTCTTCGGTAGTCGGAAGGGCCATGATGGAGGGGCGAGGCTGAGCGCTGCTCGATGAGTCCATGTGACTCAACGCGTGCACGCGCCTGTCACGTGACGACACACATGGGAGACCTCCGAGAAAGTCATTATCAATTCTTGTACTTTGGTAACTCTCTAATCCATGATCAATGTTACTAAACCAAAATTGCAAGTACTGAAAGGGCCAGTGCTAGAGAATCGGAAGAGAAAAGCGCCAGCAACTATAACTTTGACTTTATCGTAACCAGTGAAGCGTTTTGCTGAAAAATCCTTGCAGCATCCGACACCATATCGTCCACGATTTGTTGCGCAGGAAGGACATCGTGAATGAGCGCAGCCACGCGTCCGATCAGCCACGGCCGAGACTCGAGCGACTTCTCCGGATGTAGTTCAAGGTCATGATTGAAGGGTATGATTCCTTTCGATATCAACTCCTTAATTTCCTCTTGCCGGTCGTTGTTCCTGTGGGATAGCATGGGTTATTGCACATGAATTAAGAGGGTACCAACGTACCAATTGTCCACATATGGTGTTCTGCGCACGCGCAAGGGGCGCCCAGTGTAAATCAACGTCGTCACCGCGTCTTCATAGCCCGCGCTCAACAAAGCATCCTTGTGCGCTTTAGGTGCGCTTGCTTCCTGGGATGCCACAAACCTCGTTCCCACCCAAACAGCTTGCGCTCCCCATGCCAAATTAGCAGCAAGACTCCGGCCATCAAACACGGCACCGGCACCAATCACATAGATGGGTTTTCCTGTCAGCGGTGACTTGTGACCCTTGACTGAATCCACGCATGCAGGGATAAGAAGCGTCGCGGGCGTGTCGCCAGTGTGTCCGCCACCCTCACCAGCCTGGGCGCAGATAAGGTCGACACCCGCAGCGAGTGCCTTGTCGACGTGTTTTGGGTGTCCTACCATCTACAGTAACAATATGTTTCAGTTTCAGAGTCACGATCCGACTTTCGCTGCGACCCACGTTCATGACGGGTATGCCCGTCTTGTGCAATCTCTCAACTACATACAGAGGCGGAACACCGACAGCACAGACAAAGAGGGAGGTTTTCTCCTCGATAATAACATCGAGGAGCTCATTGAGCTGCCCTTTCTGATAGTCATACTAGTAGATGACGTGAGGTATAGCACGCCTAACACAGAAAGATAGGGCATACGTTCGTCTTGCGTGCGTTGCCTCCGACCTGTGGAATGAGGAGATCGACACCAAAGGGAGCATTTGGATTCTTCAGGTCGGCCTTAAGTGCTTTAATCTAAGCGACACGTCCTCCTGAGTACGCATGTCGTCGACCTGGAAGGACTGTGCATACCTGTTGCCTTAGTACCTTTGGAGTATACCCGTGACCACCAATGACGCCCAATCCACCAGCGTTCGTGACTGCTGCTACGAGTTCTGGCCCGGCGGCCACATTCATGCCTAGTAGTAAACGCCGTGAGCTATGCGAACGGCACGCTTTATTTGGACGTTATGTACCAGCAAGTAGAATGGGATGTTTGATTCCAAACATCTCTGTTATGGGAGTGGTGATCGTGGCCATGACTTGCGAATGAGGGTGGATAGAAAGTTGGGAACCAGATTCCAGTTGGACCATTTTACATAATATGGAGTGTGATATTGCACCGGTTTACGCAAGCGGTCCGGCTATCAGGTGATTAAGGATTGACAGCCATCCGCATGATTACAGCAACTCAGATCGGCGCATGGCTAGCACCGAGCAGGCTTCCTCCACAAAATAAAAATTAACGATGTTTGAATAGATAGCAGATATCCGGGGTATGGAACAGGAAAGTGCCGTATGTGTAGGAAAGCGAGTGTATCGGATACATGAATTGACAACCGTCCGTGTGAAGTGTTAGGAGAGCCGAAACAACTACCACCGAAAAAAGGGCAAAGCTTACGAGCCCGAGCTCGCATCCTCAATGTCAATAACTGATGGTGGTGGTCCGGCACCCGATTGAATAAGTCGGCGCAGCCGTGCCAGTTCGGCGGCGAGGGTCCTGGTCATGAACTGTTGGCAATTATCCGCAGGACAAGTTCGATACGGTGCTTACTTGGTAATTTCAACAGCTTGGTCACTACTGCGAGATTGTTCTTCGAACTGTGCTTTGAGTTGCAAAATCTCTTGCCGAAACTTGTCCTCAATCTCCTTCCGAATTTCGGAGTCCTCGGTCTGGATATCTTTCACCTTCGTTTGGGCCAGCTGAGCTACCTTTATCTCCTCCGCCAGTTGCTTGTACTTCTTGCCAATTGTTTCCGCCTCTTTCTTTACTTTCTCCTCCCGCTTCCGCATCTCATCCCTGAGTCGGTCTGTTTCATGTTTCCAACTCTCGGTCATGCTTTTGATGCTATCGCGCAAAGTGATATACTCTCGCTCGGACTTTTGAGATAGCGCGGTCGATTCTGCAAGGGCGGTTTCCATCTCACGCAACGATCGCTTCGACGTAGTTGTTTCCGTCTTGAGTTGAGATTTGAGAGTAGCAGCTTCTGCTTCTGCCTTGCGTGCTCTCTCAAGAACCTCCGCAGAAAATAAGCATAGAAATACAGAGAATATAGACATGCATACTTCTTGGAGCAATCGCTCTTTGCGCGCAACTACGTTGTTCAGACCCTCGTTTTCTAGTCGAAGCCGTTCTCGACCTTCTTTCAAGTCCTCCGTTTGACGTGTCAACTGTGCAACTGTACGTTGGGAAAGACGAAGCTGAGCTTTGGTATTCTCGAGTGCATTCCTTGCATTGCTGACTCCAGTTTGAAGGTCGGCCAGAACCTTGGACGTCCCTCCTGGGGTAAGCGAGAACCGACGGTTCGGTGACGCTGGTGCCTGAAGGGAAGATGTGGAGTTAAGGTTTGTGGGGTTGTTGGCAACGCTGGGATCTATTGGGGTTATCGGAGGAGGTGTTTGAGGGGAGGTGTGGTTCATGCTCGGGGATAAGCCGTCATCGGCTAACGCCCTGGCATTTCCTACGGAGATGAAGTTTTTAGGGAGAATCGACTGAGGGTCTGTAGATGAATGACTGACCCACTGACGCGACAGGTATACCTGGTGAAATAACATCCATTAATGCGGTTGAAACTTCGGTCAGTGAAAGACTCTAGCCTTTGGTTGGTGATGACATACGGCTAAGAGTACGGGTAGGACTAGAAATGCGCTTGATGGGCTCCCTAGTATTCGAGAGACCTCCAAAGTCCACAGGGATGCCTTCAGGAATACCTTCTGCCTTGAAGCTTGGCGCTGCGCTCTCGCGCCGAGGCAGTGGAAGATTTGAGTCACGGCCAGCCAGACCTTGCAATACGTCAAAGCTGGATCTTCGCCTCGTTTTAGGGGTTGTAAAACCGGCGTTGTAGGAGGAGGGAGGTGCGCTGATATCAAGGACATCATCGGAAGGGTTGGATACATGGTTGGAGGTCGCCATAAAGCCTGGAGGGAGTGTACGCGAACCACGTAGAACGATATTCTCTAGATTGTGTAATTGAGCCTGTTGGTGTCGAATAGAATGCTTCAAGGTTGACATCTGGTTCCGAACAGCCACTGCATAGAGAGGAACGAACCAGGTAGAAGTGGGAGTGACAATGAACGATGCGTAGAAATACCTGGATCAGTAAGTGAGAGTGACGGACTCGACGCGCGTGCAGAATGCAATGAACCGCGCGAAGAAGACCTAGATAATGGACGAGCAGGAGTAAAAGGTGAAATAACCGGACTTGACATTCAAAAGTCAGTGAAGTGAAAGGATCGTGATGGTCTGTCTGTCGACCAAACTCTAAGAGCTGAGAAGCAGACCCGCTGAAATGCGGACCAGGGAGCTAGTCGCAGTGACACGTACGGTAGGGATGATGGTAGTCGAATAAAAATTGGATGGCAGGTCCCGCTAATTGGAACCTTTGACGCGATCACGTGACCACCGATCACACACCAAGTTCGCGTCAACCTACGCTTAGACATAACCACCATGGCAGAGTGTGGCATCTGTCTCGACGTCTTGCGAAGTCCAGTTTCCATCCCGTGCGGTAGGTCTCGCTTCCGGGTTGTGCCACTGCTACTCACCTTGACTGACAGGCCATGTCCACTGCGAGAGATGCCTGCGAAGCCACATCAGTTCTGGCACAGACGCACTCAAGTCTGCGTGTCCTACCTGTCGCAAACCATTCCACATAGGTTTTAATCCACTCCACCACACTTACAACAAGACTGATCTTTTTTTCCTACAAGCGACACCTGACTTTGTATTCGTCCCCCCAAAATATCATGATTTTATCTTGCCTCCTGTCCGTAAAGTATACATGGACATTCCTTCAATCGCTGCAATGACAAGAGAAATCGACGCCTTGACACAACGTCTCGAGGGTTCCGCCAAAGAGAACGATCACTTGCGCCAACGCTGTGCGCACTACAAGGAGAGGCTCGAAACAGTAGAATCAGAAAAGCTTGCCATCATCGATCAAAGGGCTGAAGTACGACAGGGAATACTCGACTTGCGCAAGAAATACGACTCTTTGAAGAGAAAATATCGAGAGGCTCAGTCACAGTGAGTAGGTGAATACAAAGTTCACGGTTGGACCAACCCAATGTTGCCCTCGATAGCGACGATGCGCGCAACACGACGCCCTCTCGAAGTCTCAGCCGTATGAATAGTCAAAACTTTGACACTTCCCACGAGATCCTCCCAAAAGTCGAAGAGCACCCAGTGTCTCTACAAGAGTTGAACTCCAACCCACCTAGGCCAAAGCGCACTTTGCCCAGATCTCGCTTGTCAAACAGTATGCGTCGCAAAGACGAGCCAGCACCACAGATCGTCAAGAGACAACGAACGCACCGATATTCAGATGTTGGCTCCAGCAGCCAACTGCTGGCGGTTGTCTTTGCCAGTGACGAAGACGACTCCAATGAAGTGGATGAATAAGATCCCACAATAAATTTATCTAAAGGGGGACGGTTGAGGAGATGCTTGCTCGGTCCATTGTACCATCTCTGTGTATTCCAAATCTTGATGCATGTGTCTAACACGCCACAGCGGTACCGTGACCAGACAGTGTAGGAATATTACTATTAGCCTCGAGACTTGTTTGGAACAGCCCACATGTGTACCTACAGGTACCGGGTACCCTCTCACGGAGGGAGATGATACGGCGCGGGATGGAGACCTTAGGTCAGACGAGATAGCCCTTTGTGAGGGCGCGGGACCAAGGGATTGATTATTTGTCCCAGCTCTAGGTCGACTGTATTTACCGTATCTACGATTGCCAATTGACTCAGATGAATAATCCGAGTCTCTTATGTTCGGCACGAGGCCAAGCTAGAGTTTGCTCGTGTTGATACTAATGGTCAATAGACATACTCCAACACTCCCCCTCAAGCCTAGTGGAGGCCAAGTCCTTTCGTGTGGAGGATATGTAGAGGACGCGGAAGGGCCTTAGTCAGTAGCTGTCATCTCGCCCGTAGGGCAATATACGAGATTAATCCAGCCTAACTGTACTGATTTTCTCATATGGAGGTTCTTCAGGTCAAAGTACTTTGCTCGTTTGTGGAATTGGGCATTGGCCACAATTGCAATGGCAGACTTGTTATCGCCGTACAATATTGTGGCCTTTCATGGGTTATAACCAATCTCGTAGTAGAGATTTCGTAGCCAGAGGATATCGCGCTCTGCGTGTGCCATCAAATTAAACTCCGCCTTGGCAGTAGAAAGCGCTTGTGATAACTCCTTTTTGGAGCTCCAGGTAATCGCGCCACCATTTAGGATAAATACATTACCACTCGTTGATGTTAAGTCATGATTGCTCGCAAAACTCGCGTCGGCATAGCGATAAAATTCACCATTAACACTGTTCCTCATATAAGTGATCCCCAAGTCCTTCGTCCCTTTGAGGTATCATAGGACTCGTTTTGCAGCACTCCAGTGTGCGAGATCAGGGTTATTGTTGAAGGAACAGAGCTTGTTTACAGCGTATGTGATATCCGGGTGAGTTCCAATCGCAGCATACATGAGTGATCCTGTTAGCGACGTGTAATTCCCAAATGGGGATTGTGGCTGCGCACTCGGTTCTCGAGGTTCGAGTTTGATATTTGGATTGAGAGGAGTCGACACTGGATTGGCATCCTGCATCCCATATTTTTTGAGTATGCTTTCAATATATTGGGTTTGCCTTATGGTCAGTGTCCCCTGCTCTCAATCACGAGTGAATTCTAAGCCCACAAGCTTATTTGGTTCACCTAAATCAGTGATATCAAACAGCCCTTTTAGGTCATCTTTTAATTTAACCATATTTTCCTTACTATTTGTGAATAGCAAGAGATCATCAACCCATACGGTTATAATCTCGATGGAATCTCCATTACGTCATATATAGACGCAAGGATCAGTATAGAGACGGTCAAATTTTATTCCGCTGAGCTTACTATCAAGCTCTTCGTTCCATTCCCGACCGGATTGTTTTAGTCCATACAGGGTCTTTATTAAGTGGCATAACCGAGACGTGCTGTTGGCATAGCCCTTGGATTGATCCATATATATACGCTCTTTGAGCTTTCCATTTAGGTAAGCCCCCTTAACGTCCATTTGTTGGATTTCCCAATTTTTGGCTACAGCTAATGCCAATATTGCGCGGATTGTCTCGAGGCGTACCACAGGTGAGAACGTCTCATTATAGTCCATGCCAGGTATCTGGCTGAACCCTCTAGCCACTAGACGGGCTTTGTGAAATGACCAGAACCCACCTAAGGGTCTAGTGTTTGTAGTTGCAAGAGTACTAGGATGGTTGTTCTGGGAAAACTCCAAGGAGAACAAGACTGGAGAGTCTTGTGCTACTTGGCTATAGTATTTATACTATTAGTACATGTGCACAGACCGTGCAGTGCTTATCTACAGATACTATACTTGTATTACTAGGTCTGAGACTGGGGGAACATGAGGCAACACGAGTTGCGTGTTTATTGGAGGATAAGCATACCTGTGTGGGCATGTGTTAGATAGGGGGCATGAGGCGCATTGCATGTTATTCTAAAGCGCATCACTGCAAGATCAATATCATGGGAGAAAGTTGGGCTTTGTGGGAAAGTGAGCAAGTGAGCGAACATAGGGGCTATTGGAGTATTCGGTGAATTGTGAGTGAATGAGCGTTTGGAAAAATAAGGAAAAATAGGGGAAAAATAGGGGCATTTGTAACACTACCCCCCTCCTATGATCAAGCATCCTGATTGATCAAGGATTCGTCAGATGGCCATTGCATCGCAGCATGCCAGGATCACAAAGTCTGCTGTTGCGCTGCATCAGCCAGTAAAGTGGGAGGCCAAAAGAATGTGAAGGGGCGCGGATTGTCCCAAGACCAAGCACCAAGCGGCCAGCCAGTTTCATCAAAGTCTGCAGAGAAGTCCTGCGCATAATCTGCATCACCCCAAGCATTACCATAATCTGATTCCGGGAGAGTGGTGAGATTGGGAACAGTATCCCCGTCGGATCCCCATAAAGAATGAGTGTTGTGCATAGTAAACACTTCACTGTTATTTTCATAGACCATATTCCAGTGGTCAGGGAAACCATGATCCCAAGAAGGGCCAGGTGCACCAGCCCAATTGCTGATGGGATCACCAGCAGTATCAATAAAGTCATCTAGATAATGAATGATGTCAGGATTTTCCTCATAATAAGCGCGGATTTCTGCGGGATCACTGAAGCAAGTGGGACGGCGAGATAACAAGCCGGGCATATTGATAACCCATTTAAGGCAGCGTGGGTTGGCATAGGTAAAGGCGCAATAGAAGAGAGCAAGGAAAGTGGTAAATGACAACATTGTGGGAGCAAGGCTCAACCAGAAGTATGGATAAAAGCGCGTTGTTAACCCTGACACACCCCAGGGGTTCAATCAACATCAAGTCGATTGAAAGGAAGACGATTTTTTGGTACTTCAGGTATGGGCTTGCCACAATGCTTGGAGAGATTAAAGAATTCAAATGATGTCATCTGAAGTCGTTGAGGCGCATTAGGATGTGCATTATGGAATTCATTAATAGCTATTTTGGCATTAGACAGATTAGATTCAGGTTCCCATGTGCGATCTTCTTCTATATATCCTTGCCAATGGACAAGGAATTCAAGGCGACGGCCTTTCCATCTAGAGTCGGCAATATAGTCGACTTCAAATTCAACATCTCGTTCTTCTGTGACCTCTACTGGTCCAGGACGGAATGTGGGTTGACCATCAAGACGCTCCTTATAAGGTTTGACACGAGAGATATTCACAACCAGGTGAATTCTCATAGTGTGCGGCAAGCGAAGCTTCACTGCATTAGGCCCAATTAGATCTGTAATCTCATAGGGTCCCAGCCATTTCTCGGAGAGCTTCTTTGAAGCACATGTCAATTTCAAATGTTCGGTTGATAACCAAACTTTATCGGATATGGAATAGCTAGGCACAGCGGATCTATGTTTATCAGCTTGTGCTTTCATACGATCTTGTGCAGCAGCAAGATGAGCTTTTGTTTGATCAATGGTTTGAGCAATATCTGTTATAAATTGCTCAGCAGCGGGTGCTTTGGTAATGTGTTGCTCAAAACCAATATGTGGTGCATATGTGCGGGTGACAGAGAAAGGGGTTTTCTGTGTAGAAGCTTGCTGCTTCGAGTTGTAAGAGAACTGTGCAAGTGGCAACCAATTAGCCCATTTGTCCTGCTTCTTGGAAGTAAAGAGATGAAGGTATTGCTGCAGATCTCTGTTCATTCATTCTGTCTGTCCATCAGTCTGGGGATGGAATGCAGTAGATAGTTTAGGCTGTATTCCCAATCGTTTACACAAGTCTTGCATCATCTGTGAGGCAAATTGTGGTCCTCGATTGGATATGATTGTTTTCAGTAATCCATGTTGTTTCCAAACATGAGTCATATATAGCTTGGCTGTTTCCAAGACTGTTATGGCTTTATTGCAAGGGATGAATTCGACTTCTTTGGAGAATCGGTCAACAACCACTAGGATTGAATCGAATCCATTGCAAAGGGGAAGATCAGTAGTGAAATCTACTGATAGATCCTGCCACGGTCCTTCTGGTATAGGCAGGGGTTGTAACTTTTCTGTGGGTGCAATGTTTTGTCCTTTGAATCTAGCACAGCGATCACAGCGTGAGACATAGTCCTTGACTAATGTGCTCAAGCTGGGCCAGGTGTAACTTCTTTGGATTAATTTCAATGTCTTTTCAGCTCCAGGGTGTCCTGCAAGCAGAGTATTATGATGTAGACACAATATTTCCATGCAAAGATCGTCCACATCTGGCACGAAGATCTTGTTATTTTTGTCTGCTAGCAAATCTTCTTGCTCCATACAGACTTGGTTTTCGTTGCATAGCTTTGTAACACTTCAACCTCTTTTAATCTATAGGTAGCATCTCTGATCTGATCTCGAATAGTGTTGGCATCAGTCGTTAAGCACACAGTAGTGCAAATTTGTTCCGGAGGTATGACCAGTACTCCTTTATTGTCATCCTCTTTTCCTTCAGCGTGATCTTCTCGTCAAGAGAGAGCATCTGCTTTTCCCATGGAGGCTCCTGGTTTGTGTAACCATTTAAAGTGAAACCGAGATAGATATTGAGCCCATCGAGCTTGTCGACGATTAAGGTCTTGTCTCACCATAAACCATTGAAGGTTCTCATGGTCATTCCATATTTCAAACTCGAATCGAGCTCCTTCTAGGTAGTGGCGCCAGAGTTCTAAGGCTCTGATGACACTTAGCATCTCTTTATCTGCAATAGGATAGTTGCGTTCTTCCGGTGACATAGAGTGGGAAGAGTAAGCGACTGAATGCCATTTGTCATTAATTTCTATTGAGAATACAGCTCCTGTTGCAAAGTCTGAGGCATCAGATTCTAGACGAAATGTTTTATGAAACGACCAGAACCCACCTAAGGGTCTAGTGTTTGTAGTCGCAAGAGTACTAGTGAGGATGTTCTGGGAAAACTCCAAGAGAACAAGACTGGGGAGTCTTGTACTACTTGGCTATAGTATTTATACTACTAGTACATGTGCACAGACCGTGCAGTGCTTATCTACAGATACTATACTTGTATTACTAGGTCTGAGACTGGGGAACATGAGGCAACATGAGTTGCGTGTTTATTGGAGGATAAGCATACCTGTGCAGACATGTGTTGGATAGGGGGCATGAGGCGCACATGAGGTGCGTCACATGTTATTCTAGAGCGTGTCACTGCAAGATCAATATCGTGGGAGAAAGTTGGGCTTTGTGGGAAAGTAAGCGATTGAGTGAACATAGGAGCTATTGGAGTATTCAGTGAATTGTGAGTGAATGAGCGTCTGGAAAAATAAGGAAAAATAGGGGAAAAATAGGGGTGTTTGTAACACTACTCCCCTCCTACAATCAAGCATCCTGATTGATCAAGGACTCGTCAAACGGCCACTGCATAGCAGTGTGCCAAGAGCGCAATGTTTGCTGCTGCTCAGCATCAGCCAATAAAGTGGGAGGCCAAAAGAATGTGAAGGGACGCGGGTTGTCCCAAGACCAAGCACCGTGTGGCCAGCCAGTTTCATCAAAGTCCGCAGAGAAGTCCTGCGCATAATCTGCATCACCCCAAGCATCACCCTGATCCGAGTCAGGGGGAGTGTCAAGATCAGGGACAGTGCCTGTGTCCGAGCCCCATAGAGAGTGAGTGTTGTGCATAGTAAACACGTCACTGTTATTGTCATAGACCATATTCCAGTGGTCAGGGAAGCCATGGTCCCAAGAAGGGCCAGGTGCGCCAGCCCAATTGCTGGTTGGATACCGGAGGTGTCAATAAAGTCATCCAGATAATGAATGACGTCAGGATTTTCTTCATAATAGGTGCGGATTTCCGCAGGGTCACTGAAGCATGTGGGGCGGCGAGGTAACAAGCTGGGCATATTAATAACCCATTTAAGGTGGCGTGGGTTGGCATAGGTGAGGGCACAATAGAAGAGAGCAAGGGAAGTGGCGAATGAGAACATTGTGGGAGCAAGGCTCAACTGGAAGTATGAATATAAGCACGTTGTTAACCCTGACACACCCCAGGGGTTTAATCAACATCAAGTTGATCAAAAGGAAGTCGATTTTCTGGTACTTCAGGTATAGGTTTACCACAATGCTTGAATAGGTTAAAGAATTCAAATGACGTTATCCGGAGCTGTTGAGGTGCATTAGGATGTGCATTATGGAATTCGTCAATAGCTGTCTTGGCATTAGACAAGTTAGATTCAGGTTCCCATGTGCGATCTTCGTCTGTATATCCTTGCCAATGGACAAGGAATTCAAGGCGGCGGCCTTTCCATCTAGAATCGGCGGTATGGTCGACTTCAAATTCAACATCTCGTTCTTCTGTGACCTCAACTGGTCCAGGACGGAATGTGGGTTGACCATCAAGACGTTCTTTATAAGGTTTGACAAGAGAGATATTCACAACCGGGTGAATTCTCATAGTGTGCGGCAGGCGAAGCTTTACTGCATTAGGCCCGATTAGATCTGTGATCTCATAGGGTCCAAGCCATTTCTCGGAGAGCTTCTTTGAAGCACGTGTCAATTTCAAATGTTCGGTTGATAACCAAACTTTATCGGATATGGAGTAGCTAGGCACAGCGGATCTATGTTTATTGGCTTGTGCTTTCATACGATCTTGTGCAGCGGCAAGATTAGCTTTTGTTTGATCAATGGTTTGAGCGGTGTCTGTTATAAACTGCTCAGCAGCAGGTGCCTTAGTAATATGTTGCTTAAAGCCAATGTGGGGTTCATATGTGCGGGTGACAGAGAAAGGGGTTTTCTGCGTAGAAGCTTGCTTTTTTGAATTATAAGAGAACTGTGCAAGCGGTAACCAATTGGCCCATTCATCTTGCTCTTCGGAAGTAAAGAGACGAAGGTATTGTTGTAGATCTCTGTTCATTCGTTCTGTCTGTCCATCAGTCTGAGGATGGAACGCGGTAGATAATTTAGGTTGTATGCCTAGTCGTTTACACAAGTCTTGCATCACCTGTGAAGCAAACTGTGGTCCACGATCAGATATGATTGTTTTGGTAATCCATATTGTTTCCAGACATGGGTCATATATAGCTTGGCGGTTTCCAAAGCTGATATGGCTTTATTGCAAGGGATGAATTCGACTTCTTTAGAGAATCGATCAACAACCACTAGGATTGAGTCGAATCCATTGCAAAGGGGAAGATCGGTAGTGAAATCTACTGAGAGATCTTGCCACGGTCCTTCTGGGATAGGCAGGGGTTGTAGCTTTCCTGCGGGTGCAATGTTTTGTCCTTTGAATCTGGCACATCGATCACAGCGTGAGACATAGTCCTTGACTAATGTACTCAGGCCGGGCCAAGTATAACTTCATTGAACCAATTCCAATGTCCTTTCTGCTCCAGGATGTCCTGCAAGCGGAGTATCATGATGTAGACGTAGTACTTCCATGCGGAGGTCGTCGACATTGGGTACAAAGATCTTGTTATTGTTATCTGCTAGCAAATCTTCTTGCTCTGTACAGATGTGATATTCTTTGCATAATTTTGTGACGTCAGTTTCATTTAATCGAAAGGTAGCATCTCTGATCCGATCACAGATGGTATCGGCATCAGTTGCTAAGGAAACAACAGTCCCAATTTGTCCTTTTGATTGCCAAATGCATGACGAACAGTTGACAAGCGGTTGATGAACGGTTGATGAATGGTTGGCAATTGACTCTTTAGGGATAACCAATACTCCTTTATTGTCATTTTCTTTTCCTTCAGTGTGATCTTCTCATCGAGAGAGAGCATCTGCCTTTCCCATAGAGGTTCCTAGCTTGTGTAACCATTTAAAATGGAACCGTGATAGATATTGAGCCCATCGAGCCTGTCGACGGTTAAGGTCTTGTCTAACCATGAACCATTGAAGATTCTCATGATCATTCCATATTTCAAACTCGAATTGAGCTCCTTCTAGGTAGTGGCGCCAGAGTTCTAAGGCTCTGATAACACTGAGCATTTCTTTATCTGCTATAGGATAGTTGTGTTCTTCTGGTGACATGGAATGGGAAGAATAAGCAACTGGATGCCATTTGCCATCAATTTCTATAGAGAGCACAGCTCCTGTGGCAAAGTCCGAGGCATCAGATTCCAGGTGGAATGTTTTATCATTATCCGGAAATGCGAGAATGGGTGCAGTAGTGAATTTCTTTTTCAGCATGTCGAATGCGGATTGTTGTGAGTCAGTCCATTTGAATGGAGTGTCTTTCTTGGTTAAATCGTTGAGAGGACGAGCGACTTGCATGTAGTCTTCAATGAATCATCAATAAAAGTTAGCTAGACCAAGAAAACTGCAAACTTGTCGGACAGTTGTTGGTGTAGGCCAATCAAGAACTGCTTTTACTTTGTCTTCGTCCATGCAGATTCCATTAGGGGTTATAGTCATCCCTAGGAATTCGACTTCTTTGACTCGAAAGGAACATTTTTCTGGTTTAACAAAGAGATCATTTTCTTCTAGTCGGTGTAGTACTTCAAGTACAATCCGATCGTGTTCCTTTTGATTATCTGTTTTTGTGAAGATCATTAGATCATCAATAT
>JBBPNA010000566.1:0-16876 GCA_038090555.1 Boletus subcaerulescens | reverse complement strand
CGTAGCCATGCTTGTATCTTAGCCCACCATTCATCAAACTTGGCGCAGCTTCCATCATAGTCTCCTGGATCTGCAAAGATTTCTACCTTCTGGGTATATCCTTTTCCAGTGCCAGTAGATCCGGCAGTGGCCCTAGTGTTGGTGGCTTCTAGATCGGTTAATTGATCTCTAAGATCATTGTTGTCCTGTTCAAGGGTAGTGACTTTTGCTTTGAGGCGGAAAGTGTCGGTACCAAGACTATCACAGGCTGTAAGTGTCGTGGAAAGCATATTGATGATTGAATCCCATCTTTCTTGTGTGGAAGACATACTAGTGTGAGCAAGAGTGTTCCGTAACTCGGCAAATAGATTGGCGATTGTGGATGAAACGACCAGAACCCACCTAAGGGTCTAGTGTTTGTAGTCACAAGAGTACTAGGGTGGTTGTTCTGGGACAACTCCAAGGAGAACAAGACTGAGGAGTCTTGGTCTACTTGGTTATAGTATTTATACTACTAGTACATGTGCACGGACCGTGCAGTGCTTATCTACAGTTCCTATACTTGTATTACTAGTTCTGACACCGGGAAACATGAGGCAACATGAGTTGTATGTTTATTGGAGGATAAGCATAGCTGTGCGGGCATGTGTTGGATAGGAGGCATGAGGCGCATCGCATGTTATTCTAGAACACGTCACTGCAAGATCAATATCGTGGGAGAATGTTGGGCTTTGTGGGAAAATAAGCGAGTGAGCAAACGTAGGGGCTATTGGAGTATTCGGTGAATTGTGAGTGAATGAGCATTTGGAAAAATAGGGAAAAATAGGGGAAAAATAGGGGCATTTGTAACAGCGGACATAATGAATTAAGTGGGATGGTTAAAGTTTTCTTCTGATTCGGATGCGGAGTCCAAGTGATCAGCTAGAGCAGATTCTTCTGCTTGTAATGCTTCTACTAGTTCAGCATGAGCAGTTGCTGGTGTACCAAAGTTGAAGTGCAAGTTCGGATGTTGAACTGGAACTCTGAAAGGTTGAGTGTTAGGGGCGGGAATCCTTGTTGGTTCTCTTATTGATGGTAATGGAAGTCCTGCTTCGGCAGCGGCTTCTTGTTCAGCTGTGCTTGTAGGTTTTGTATTTCTTGGGTGCAACGTAGCACTTGTGGGTTCCGTATATCTCTTTCTTGGAGGAAGAAATTGAATAGTGCCACAAACTCTTGTGTGGCTGCGGGATTCAGGCCATTGCCTAGAAGATTTGCTTCAAACAGTCCTTGGTCAAAAACAGACATGATGAATTAGATTACTATGGCAGAGGGAGGTTTGGTACTTGTAAGCAGCATATTCTAGGTTCCGCTACGTGTAGTGCTAGGGTAGGGTGTTTCTTCGCCTTGTAACGCTTGTCTCGTGGTCTAAGGGATGGGGTGTTTTGTAGTTCGTTGTCAAACTGCCAGAAAACTATCGTCTTTGGTTCCCTTATTCTAGTGGCTGCTGGCCACACCTTTCTTTGCCTCCTTTGGTGTTCTGGTCGTTGATACAGGGTAGGTTCCCTTTTCCTAATCTGTTCTCTCCTGACTCTGTCTACAAGCCTGTTGATGAGCCACTTGACAACTCTCTCCAGCACGAATAATGGCACTAATGCCTGTGGGATCAGCTCGTGTGCTGGGGGGTTGTACTCATTCAGGTTGTAGCTTTCACTGTTGACCGAGGGGATGTGCGGAGCAGCTGGCGCTTCTGGTAGACTCTCATAGTCCAAAAGGATGAGAGATAATGGGGATGGGCTTCCTGGCTGTTGCGCTTGACCTATATGTGCTGGCCCCTGCCTCCGCTGCTTCTACTACTGGTGTTGGAGGGTAAACTAAATTTAACGACTCATTTTCTTCTTGAGTCAACCCGAACCACTCCTGAACCTCTGATACGTGCCTGTTGGGTACAAGCGACGATCCTTCTACCGATGCGACGTAAGATGGTTGAGCTGACACTAAGAAAATGTCTTGAGCTCTGTAAAGTGCATTGTATCCCCTTGAACATACTGGAGGATGGGATGCAAATGCGAGGGTAGTATGTGCAGTAGGGAACTTCATCAGGATACTTCAGCAATCTGCTTCAACAGTCGTCCGCAAGTGAGGTAGCAAGTTGAATAGTCTTGTTCTAGTAAAATGGCCCTTAAAGACTCACTATTAAGTGAAGCTTGCTAGGTTGGTCTGGGCTAGAGAAAGACAAGAGAGGAAATAATAGTAGAGTTGCCTTTAAGGGGAGAACTTCAAGAGAACAAGACTGGGGAGTCTTGGTCTACTTGAAAATAGTATTTATGCTACAGATACATGCGCACAGACCAAGCTATGCTACTGCTATATATAGTAAGTATCCTTGGTACTGTGTAACATGAGGGAAGGGTATGTATGTGGCAGCATGAGGCTCCAGTGTATATCTAATGTGAATGAGAAATATAGATGTGGGAGATGAGATACACATGTGTGAATAGAAGCAATAGAGCGGAGATGAAAAGATAATGGATTAGATCGTGAAAGAGAGATAGGGGTTAGAAAGAAAAGAAAAATGTTAATTCCAAATGCTTAGTGTAGTGATCATAACAGATTGTATATACACAGTTGTAGCTGCATAACTTTGTATTGGCAGCACAGACAACCCAACCTCTCCCTATGCCCATGTTTTCAATCTGGATCGCCAAGTGAATTTTACAAAGTGAGTGTATGCCAGTGGGAAGGCACAAACGTACCTCCTCTCCCCCCAAAGTCCCTGATAAATGCCCATTGAAGGGGCAACTAAATGTCAAACTCAAAGGGCATGACTGAGGCTTACCTAAGCAAAGTTGAACTAGACATATGGCCGAAAATTCATCAGGAACCTTGTTTACATTACACTCAGTGACATGTTATGAAGTAAAGACAAAGAGAATGTTGTTACAGCCTATAGTACAGTCAGACATAGTAAGTAATACTGGTACTTTTTTTTTCTCATAGTTTTTAAGTTAGACATAGAAACAGACAAATGCAAAGAAAGGTAACCATTTGGCAAATTCAGAAGATAGAACAGTGTAGCATTTCCTAAATTATGTAATCACACACATCGTTTTCCTTTGACAGGAGAAGCACTCACTTGAAAGTGTTTGAAGGGACTAGACGAAAGAGCACTTGGAGTTTGACAACCTTCATGCGACGTATAATGCCAGGGTAATAATGCTTGTTCTTTTTCTTGACAAATACATGTGAGAATGTGAAGTGAACCTCAACTGTAGCCCCTTTGAGCATAGTCTCATACAGATAAGAAGGAAGGAGGTTGTTGTGAGTATTGTATGCAGAAAGGGGGCAAATATCATGCATCTCGCAGAGTTCTTGTAAGGCTTCTTCACATCGTCCAGCTATAGGCCATGTTTCCATGGCAAACTCAGGTCCGAGGACTGGGTCTTTGTCATCCTCCTGTGTGGCTATATGGTGTAAGTGAAATCAATCTGGACAGTAAAAACCAAGTAGTTACCTTCATTCCCCCCAAATAGCCTCTATGTATATCTAAAACATATAACAAGCACAAGTGGCCAAAAAAAAAAAAAATCTCAAAAGAAACAAAAATATTATTATTATTATTATTATTTAGCCAGTAAGTCAATTGATCATCTGGTCAGTCTTGTCAGTCTTGTCATCTCACCAGTCAGTCAGTCATATCAGTCTATCAGCCAACCAGATTGTCAGCCAATTCAGCCAATTCAGCCTATCAGGCCATCAGCTAACCAGTTAGTCATTTCTGTCAGTTACAATGTTCAGTTGTTCAGTTGGTCAGTCAGTCAGGTTTGTCAATGTTTTCAGTTTATCGGCTAGGTAGTTGATTAGTCAACCAGTCCATTTAATATATCATTTTGTCAGCTGGTCAGTAAATCAGTTCAGTCAGTCAGGTCAATCTATCAGTGATCAGTCCATTCAGGCATGTCAGTCTTGTCATTGATCTCAATCACCCAGAAAAAATGTAGGTTTGCTGATGACATGATGGCCATCAGTAAATTTACATCATGATTGTTTTTTATTTGGCTTATGATATGTCACTTATTCTGCTTGTCAAATTACAAACAACATCAAACCCAGTCACAGTCCAGTGCAAAGCACCAGAATATCAGGCTATAATGTATTCTAACCAAAATAAAGCCTTTTATTGACTTGTGTAGTGAGCTTTGAAGTGTGATGGAAGCCAAATAAAGAACACTGTAAATTTACTGAGACTGATGGTGCACCTGCTGTGGTAACCTGCAGTTGTGGGTTCAAAACCTGCATATGTACAATTCAGACTCAGACATCCAGCAGACATCTATGTAACTTGTGCATGTACTCCAACAATCAGATCACAAATAATAATCAAATATGAAAGCTTAGTCAAGGCTTAGTAATTCAAGTGTGACACGTTCCAATAGCTGCCAGGTAAATGTCCCCAGACATTATAGGAAGGATCTCTTCCCAAGTTCACCCAAATTCCCCTATAACAGCTCGAGACTACCAAATTGACTCTTAGGGCGTAGCCCGTCTGCTTCCTAAAAAGGAACATCGGGTTTCGAGATGAATAAGTCTCGCCTGTTTGCACCGCCACGACTTGAACATACTCCGAAACACAGTGGTAGTACTACATGGCCATCACCCTCAGACGACACACTTTGACGAGACTTTTTGCACTAACCCTATTGCTAACGGGGTCCTTTCTTCTATTCTCCTCATCTGAGACAACCCAGTCTTCTATTTCCGAGTATCAGGGATACAATGTGATCGAGCGAGTCACCGGGCTCAAAAATCTGAATGTTCAGAAATATAAATCACTGCAACGGAGGATGGGCAGAGATACCAGACCCGATATACTCGACGACGTGATATCTGCTGGTGTCAGTAACTTTTGGGAGCAATTCCAGGTTCCGTTGTGAGTTCAGAGTCTCAAAATTTCCATGTTCGAGATGATGCTGACATTCGGCTTAGTATCACCGCCAAAGAGACGAGCCACGTAGATACTCAAAGCGTTCTTAGCGCAGTGGAAGAGTTGCTCTCTCTCAACGGTTGGGTCGCCGCCTACTGCCCTACCCTCGTTCGTCCTTTCGGACAGAACAAAAACATCGACGACGACACCTACGACGACCTCGCCAAAGATGATCGAATCTACTACATCGCGCTGGCCATACACTCCGCAGACCACTTTCTTGTCGACCAACTTGCCGTCATAGTTCAATTAGCAAAGCGTCTTGGCACATCAAATCTCTTCGTCTCAATGTTGGACTATGGATCCACAGATTCCACACCCACCCTCACGGATCTTTGTGAAGCAGTGTTGACTCTTCTCGGTGTTCCTTTCAGAATCCGCCGCGTTCCAACGATGACAGAGGACCCCGCAGCTGCATACTACCCTCTGGAGGAAGCTTACATGCGAAACCTTGCGTTAGAGCCACTGCTGGAGCTCCACGAAAAGAGACAAATCGCTTTCAGTCGTGTCATCTGGATCAAGGGATTCACCTGCCCAAACGACATTCTGGAAACACTGAGGGTCAGCATAGCGAACGAAGCAGCAATGGTCTGTGGGATGGACTGGGCCGAGTCGGGTGGGCAGTTCATTTTCTCAGATAGGTAAGGCCGCATAACACCCGCGAACGCACGGACCTTGGAACAATTATTTCTTCAGGTGGCGTACTCGTGATATTCGTGGCGACCAATTCCGTCAATCCAAGTCCTCGTCAAAGCCTGACGCCGTCCCCCCTCGGGACAAGAATGGAGCCGCTCGATACACTCAACACCTCCCTTTCCAGGTTTTCTGTTGCGAATCTGGCACACATATCGTGGATCCTGTTCAGTCCTACTACAAAGGTCTGAGGTATCGCTATGGCTTGGATTTTCACAATTCGTCTTCTTCCTCAAACCCCCTACCTCAACGCTCCCCAGATGCATCTTGTCTGGATAGCAGTCAAGCATGGTTCTGCAGGGACCTTTGGGTCAGCAAAGCACTGGAGGGCGTTCAAGACGACGAAGGGTCTGATCCTTCTTTCCGTTACTCCAAACCTAAAACAGAGACTCGTGCAAATCAGCGCCGGCAGGTACCTGAAGCTCTCGTGGATTCCGACGCCAATGCCGGGTCAGACTTTGATGCCATGCCAGACTCTGAACTTTCTCTTGATGAGCTTCCCACTACTCGACTGACTGTACCAAACTCAGCATATACGCCAGCTCATATCTTGGTCAACCCACGCTGCGTGACAACGTACGCGGGCGTCAGCCACACTCGATTGGCATTAGACCTTTTTGGTACTGGCGACGACGACGGATCACAAGGCAACGCGACTGAGAACGTACTCGACGATTGGGAGGGGGCTCCAGAAGGCTTCGTCTGTCAAGAACAACGGTACGCTTACTCGCATCCCACACATTCGAGGACAACCACAACTTACCTGTAATTTATAGTCAAACCGGCGGTCGGGTGGCCGCAAAAACGCAACGTCTGCTGGGTTTTTCTATTCATGATGAATTAGCTTCGAGAGCCCTCTGACTGGATATCAAACAAGTATAGACTACTAGATAGATTTGATTACTGTCATACTCTCCTCTTCTTGCCAAAGCCTTTGAAGGCTACGCCATCATCCGAGTCGTCATCAACTATAATATGTCGTCGTTTACTCCCCCTTGTGGGCAAGTTGGGCACGGAGTCGATCTTTGCTGTATGAGGCTTCCTCGCGGTCTCCGGGGGCTTCGCTTTCGGCGCTGGGTCTTCCTCGTCCGAACTCAAGAACAACTTTTTGGTTGCTGCACGTCCCTTTGAATGTGGGGCTTTGCGAACCGCTTTTTTACTTGATTTTACGACCGGTACATCGGAGTCGGCGCCATCCGATTCTAAAACAGTCGGAGCCCGTCGCTTCTGAGTGGCTGCTGTTTGGGTAGCAGCCAAAGTGTCCTCATCGTCCATAGCGCCATCCTTCCAGTAACCTGGTGCACGATGAGGGAAGGCGCGGATCGCAAAGCCATTTAGAAATACCTGAGCCCAACCCGTAATCATGTTCGGCATTAGCCACAAGCTCGATAGGAGCACGCGATGAAGGAGTTGGTGTCTGAGGAATCATTCAAGGGACAACTACAATAAATATCGACGAAATGCACCTTCTTGAACTTTTTATAATTTGGCCGACCTTCATAGGCACGCGTCGCAGTGACATGACCGGAATTTCGGCGAAAGACGTCCAAATCCATTACCACCATGAAGTTCCCTCGCAAAGTCCTTGCTTCGGTGTCAAAGTCTCCGAGAATTTCCCATTCCTGTTCTTCTTCGCGACGGACATCTGGTTTGGAGATACGAAGATTATTGAATTCTCGGTCAAAGCTATCCTCGGCCGTCTTCTTCCTCCCTTTTCTCGATGCAAGGGCGGTTAGGAAAGCTGGATCAGTGTCGATTTGATGACTCTGCGCGGTTTTAGACTTGGTCTGCTTCGAAGGTGGTTTACTATTCGTTCCAGTGCCCTGTAGTATAGCATCCACACGTGACTCTTGGGTTTCTTGTGACAATGGGGTTTTCCGACGAGAACGAGGCAATGTGGGTGCAGGTGCAGTAGGCCGGGGTTGCGATTGAACACTCTCTTCCTCTTCTTCAGCCACCGCATCAAGTGTTCGTGGGGGAGCGGCTATTTGGGAATGCAGTACTCGCGAGTCACTTTGCGTGAGGCTCTCGCCAACCTGAGTGACGCCAACAGAATCCCTCATCGCAACGTCATACGCTCCTTCAATATCATGTGAATCGACAGTCAACTTGTCCGGATTACTTGCATCGAAGAGCGCCTTGAATTTTTTTAGTGGAGGTTCCTGGCTCGGCTCGTTTTCTGCAACGGGCTCCTCGACTGAAGGAGCCGGAGCGGGTGTTCTCCGTTTCAGCCTCGACGACCGTGTCATTTCAGGGAGCTAGCACGACGTTTAACACTCGCTTCTCCAAGTAGATGTAGACCAGACGTACTGGAGGAAGTGTGTATCCCAAAATTTCCGCCTGGGTCTCCTCCTTGACATTAGACGCGACAGGTTCCTCAGTACGACTCGTCGTCGACGGGGGCCTAGGACGACGAATAAGAGTCTGAAAGAGGTCAGATATGACAAGTCAAGGGGAGTGATATGCATACCTTGCTGGGCGGAGGAGGAATAGGCAAGCCATACAACATGGGAGGGGGTGAAGGTGAGGGCGATTTGCGAGAAGTCTCGTTCGGTTCTGTGGGAGCCTTCTCTGGTGCAACAGGTAGCGACGGTTCACTTGGATGGGTATTTGGCACAAAGTCTGGCAGAGGAGATTCGCTCTCAGCCGAAACACCTGCTACAGGAGTCAGAAAAAAACGAGACAAGGGGTAGAGCAAAATCACCTTGACTCGAGGACCCTGCATTTATCAGCGAGGCATCAGTATTCATCACGGTATTCATCAGCGTGTCCAGGTTGACCAGCGGCAACGAGAGGCTATGTGCCAAAATCAGTATCTGACCCGACGCGATTGTGCAGAGCAGCTCAGATACCTTTGTGCCCCGGCAGTCATTTCCCGCCACTTGTCCACACCAACGGTAGCCTGTATTACATGCTCCCGGGCAACGATGGCAACTTTCAGGCCTACCTCGTCTACTTTTCTCTTTGCCTTGCCTAGCATCTGTCTCCACTTTGCTTCCCCGTTTGTCAGGGGAAAACATTCATATTCACCATCACCACGAACAATCAGCTCCCTTGTATCCGCATCGACTTGTCCTTCAGCGTCACTCAGCAGGACGAATCGGTATCCC
The DNA here is from genome assembly GCA_038090555.1 of Boletus subcaerulescens. Lineage (NCBI taxonomy): Eukaryota > Fungi > Basidiomycota > Agaricomycetes > Boletales > Boletaceae > Boletus > Boletus subcaerulescens. The sequence continues at coordinate 8,134 of JBBPNA010000566.1, read as the reverse complement.
TTCAAGAGGTGAAGTCTCTCCTCGTTTGGCTCCCAGAACTTGAATGACTTGAGTGAGGTCGCCAGCGAAGGAGAGAAAGCCGGTCGGTATTTGCTCTCCAAGGGAGGTGTGAAGGACTGTTCCAAAGGCGCCATTTTGAACGGATGACCCTCGTCAGGCGTGGTTCCTAGGCGGATGAGTTCCTGCAGCCATTCTGCTTTTACCAGCTGGGTAGCCGACAGCAAGGATGTCGCCAATGGGACGGTAAGTTCATACTTGGGAGTGAGGTGGTGTGTCGCAAGCGAGCTTGGAGACGTCATGAGACCTATGCCTGAACACACCATTATGACGCTAGAACACATGTGATGACGGAAACACTCACCCAATTCAGCACAGTCTTCACGGGATATAGATGGCAGAGACCGCGCAGGCGGGAGGAAACACGCTACGCGTCGCCAATGTACCCTATCGACTCGGTCAGAAATGAAACACACCATTCGCGGACACAAGACCCACTGGACGGATACGCCCACTACGATATTGATCCTATCCCCAGACTTGAGTTCGGATGAAGACAACGGATTCACGATGACAGGTTGACCGTCCCGGTCGATCGCCATTGGCTTCTCCTTTGCATTGTATATTTCCAACGTAGGGACAAACGATGGGTTGGCCTGGAGCACACATGCCGTTATAACGGGAGATTATTTCGTCTACTGCCTTTGGCACGCACCACGTCGTCTTGTGAATAAGACCCGACCACGAACTCGCAGTGGTCGCGAGATATCTTCTTGTTGTTCACTGTCAAGGGCTTTTCTTTACGACCAAGACCAATCTTGCGACCCGTTTTCACCAACTTTGTCTCTGGCCCGAATGAATGACAAGAAGAGGGATACATCGTCGAATGGACTCACTGGTTGTGGTGACATCCCCAGTCCCGGAATCAAAGGGGCCAGTGAGTAACCACATTATAATGAACAGAGGATAGTGCTAAAATATGCAGATCCAGTTCGGACGGCCAGTCAGTGTCAGTGAGAGTATGAATGACTCTGAAACAGGCGCGACTCAAGACGCGCGGTGATAAAGGTAGGCACGTGACACGCATCACCAGGAAGGCTGACTAATAAAGTAATATAGCCCCTAAGCATCCCCCTGCAATACTCTATGTATATTGTCTAAGAAAACAATAACGAAATTATTATCGAATAGTGCGAATACTTTACAGAGCAGCGGCAAGCTTTAGTTACGTTGCTGTTAACAAGTCCATGCATCATGATAACCAGAGTCCCGACAATGTAACAGTTTGAAGTCACGACTGCGTTGGATGACCAGACGACCCTGTGGGATCACCATTAGTCCTTGGACTGGTGTATGGCTGCTGCCACTGCAATGGAGAGCGATACGTGCCCTGTGCACCCGCACTCTCTGCGGGAGACCTGCAAGTTGTTTGCATCGCCGCTGGATAATACCCGGGGTAAGTGTAGGCCAACGAGTACGGAACCTGTTGGGGTGGCGGTTGGCACACTTGGTAGGGCCAGGACCCAGTCGCGTACATCGCCGAGGAAGGCTGATAAGGATAAGCGGGCATGTACATGGATCCAGGCGCAGGTGTGGCGGCCGAAGTGGAGGAACTGGACGAAGACGATTCGGCGGACGGGAAGGTTGCGACGTGAAGCGTAGGAATTGCGTCCTTACTCCGCTGAGGCGGCGCTATATAATAGACAGGTGAAAGGAGATCAGATATAGTACATGATGACAACACAAGGATCGCGCTCACGTTCAGGTGCAGGCTCGGATGGTTTTTGCATGACTGTCTGACCATCAGTCTGACCAAACACGACACTACCCCACTTAAACTCTCGTTTGATGCCCCTATCCCAAAGAACCTCGATTGATCCGGTCTCCTCGATAACGCGGAGCAGAGAGACCTCGAAAACTCCGGCGCTTACACGAATCTTGATTCGAGACATTGATGGAAGCGCAAGCAGCTCATTTCGGATCTTATCCTGCTTGTTCGCTTTCTTCGCAGCCGCGACGGCCTAGCGAGAGCATAAATTATGGGAGGAGATAAAGCTGCAGTTCCAAATGCTCACTGGGTTGTGTTGGTTACATAGAACTTGCACTTCGTTCTTCTTAATCGTTTTCAGCACGCGAGGCTCCGCATCAGGTTGTGCGGCGGGGGCCACGAACAATCCTGCTGTCGCTTCAGATTGAGAAGGCTCTCCAGATGTGTGAGGTATATGAGAGGTTGCTGGTTGCATATCGATCAGAATGACTTCTTTCTCCACTTCGCGCAACAGAGTGTAAGAAATGCCGTTTCGCCCCTCTCTCGCACAGGACACGTGGAATGACTTGGTGCACTTTCCCTTGGTGCACTGGATGGGGGCACCATGTGCCTTTTGTCGTCCCTTGGTACAAGCTGAACATTTCTGAAGCACGCGTTTAAAATAAATCCAATGTAGAAGAAACGGTACCTTACCAGATTCCATCGATCTTTCACGATCGCGTCCACCCCAAATACCCTCGATTCCCGAACATGTGACCCATCAGGGAGAATTTCTGCAGACTCCACGGTATCGACCCAAGTCTCGGGCACCACCTTTGCGCACTCCTCGTGCGCCATCCATCTAGTGCCATCATAGATAGATGACAATGACTCAGGAAGTTCTCTCTTTCCTAGGGGCGGATCCTGAACACGCAAAAGACCATCCTGTGACATGGATACGCATAGACAGCAAGGAAATCCTTCTGGTTCCGGAGGTTTGGGCCCGAGTCTAAGTGTGACGGAGACCTTGGAAGATGGGGCGGAGCCAATCCTAGGTTCCACCGTCGGCTTTGGTCGCTTTCGCTTCTGTGCGCCATCAACTCCCTCAGCCTTTCTCTTCGACGACGGTGGCGGGTGAACAGGCGAATTGAGCATCTCTGCCTCACAGTCCTGCATATCACGAAGAAGCTGATCCACGTCTATGCGAACGCTGGCGACTGCTCAGACTAGGAATTATGAGAGATGGAAAGAAAAATACCTATCGGCTACGCATCGACATGCCTTCGCCTTGCGACCAAGTTCGATCCAGCTCTCTAGAGCAAAGTTGACGCTCTCTGCACAATTGAATCCAAGATTGAATCCGGCATGATAACCCCGGGGGTACGTGATGACAAACTCGTGGTCCCGCTGAACCAGGAAATTAGGTCGGCAAGAAGACTGGGCCAGCAACGTCGGTGAAGCAAGGAAGGATTTATGTCGCAAGAATTGCGGGCACTCGGACGTGTCCTTGGGGAAATAGCCTATTCCGCCAATGTCAGAGACTTAATACGGGACGCATGCAAAGACCTCACTCTTCATCGTTGCCTCGAGCGCGGCAGCTCGTCCTTGGGGTACTGCATACCAAAATTTTGGGGCGCCAAAATGAATGTAATTGATACTGAAAAGATCCATGTCCTCGACATGCCAGGCGAACGTGGCCCTCCACATCCCAAAGTACAAGTAAGGGAGGTTTACACCAGGAAGGCCATTTGAAGCGGGCAGGAGGCGCGAAAGGAAGGAAGGGAGATGGCCGACATTCCAGATTTTTGTCTCGTCGGTGTACAGTGAACCTTATCAGATAGTTTCAGTCACGAGTCAAGTGTGACCATTGAAACGCACCTTGCGAATCTGCGCCATACCAAGGCGGGCGGCCAAAGCTACAATTTCGCCAGAACTGACGCTCGAGCTTTTGACAAAACTCGACCGTGTAGTCCTCGGGAGAGGTACCTGGGGGCAACCAGTCCTTGTTGGGGTCAAAGACTTGGATAAAGGCGGCATCCTTGGCAGCGCGTTGAGCTTCACGTGCCTCACGGGTCTGCGTTTGTTTGCCCTTTTGCTTTGGGTTTTCCTCCGTTTGGTCGGCATCCACGTCAGTAGGACGGTCACCTTCATCCTCCGCACCAGGATCACCAACACTGGTGGGTGGAGACATGTACTCGCCACGAGAATCATTCACAAGCGCGCCCGTGGACATTTCGCCCCGCTCTTCTTTTACCACAGACTGAGGCATTTCCTCCGGCTCGACAGACTCCACGTTGTGGCTGGGAGCTCTTGCGCGACTTTTCTTCGCTGGCCTGGGACCGGCACGCGTGTTCCGAGCATGGAGGCCAACGTCATCCACGCCAGGGGCGCGAAATTCTTCTTTGTTGCAGAGCTCGGCCCATTCGCGGACACTCATATTTCTGCGTTTCTCCACGTTTTGCTGCCGGAATAGACCACCACGACCAGCCATGAGTTGTTCGATGGGTGATCTTATCTTGACCTTGGCGAGTTGGTCCTTGACTGGAGGCAACGCGTCAACCCTAGGGGCGGTGAGAACCATAGATGCGCGTTGTGAGGATGGTGCTTACCATTCTTTTGGAGGGATGACCTTGACGATACCGCTTTTGAGTCCCCAGCACTCGATCTTTGTCATGTAGCCTTCAAAGTCGGCAAACTCATCCATGGTGGGTTTGAATACGGGTATGCCACGGTGCGCGAGTGGGTCGTCGTTAGGGTGAAGCCATGGCCTGGCATCGGAGTGTGGAGAGGGAGGGAGATGGGCACCCTCTGAGCCAAAGAAGTGGTCAGGCTGGGCGGGGATCACAGAACCGGGCGGAGTGACGGATCTGGGTGGGGAGAGGGAAGATGTGCGGCTGTTGGACATTTCTGGTTGGCTATTCTCCAACTGGGGAGAGACGGCGACGTCGACGAGGACGATGAGCAAGGGTGTGTGGTCGTCGTGGTCGTCGTCAGCGACGGTGAGGGCGGGCTGACGAGCGTGGCGATATAGCAGAGATCCCTGTTCTGGGCGCCAAATGGTTCCTCCAGGTTGGGTCGCTAAGCCACCCTTTCATTCGGTAATTTCCGAAGAGTGTTGTTATGTAATCATCCCTACTAGGTCTCCATCGCCTCCCCCAGTGTGGATACATCTCCATTCGCACCCATCTCCTCAAACACCAACGACCCCTGCTGCTCCTTGAGCCATTGCACGCTCCGCTTCTCATCCATAAAATACACATATGCCCGACGTAGATCCTCCACGTCCACCTTGACCGCTTTGCGTTTCCGCGCAATCACTTGAGCACACGAGATCAGGTTGAGCGCGTATCGCAGCGTCGTCGAGCCTGCCATCGACGTCAGGACATTCGACGCGTCCGACGTCAGTGTCACGTCTTCCTCTTCACATCTGTCGTTCGGAATGAGGTCAGCCATGTCCTAGACAATGCGGGAGGACAAATGTTACCGGATCTGAATGATTTGTTGGATGTCGTTGTCCGTGTACGGTTTCGTACTGACAATCAAGACGCGGTCGAGGAGGTCCACTGGGAGACCGTGCGGGCTACGCACGTTGGTCCCTCGTATTCTAGACATGCCGCGATTGGATGCCATGATGACCAATGGAGACAGTTCGCTTTCCAACGCTCGGTTTAGGAACGAGAAGCACTCAATGTCGAGCATGTGGACTTCGTCGATGAACAACACCTGCACGTGCAAGCCTTTAGCAACTCGATCCACATTCGCAAGCAGAAATGACCCACGCCAGGTATGATTTCTGCTTTGCCTTCTTCCCGCCATTCGGCGACCTTGGTATTTATTTGGTCTCGTAGTTCGGGTTTGATTTCACCCGTATCACCCGCAAAGAGTGCGAGGAAGCCTTGCGTTCTGCTGTTGATAACGTCGATTTCATGGAGAGAGACCGTGTGGACGACCTCTTTACGTTTTTGTATTTCGCCTTCTGGGCATTGCACGAATTTCGTCTAAGACTCGTGTGACCAAGGTGAGGCAGGTAGAGCGTCAGGACGTACATCTGCACCCATGGCATCATAGTCTCTTGAACGCGCAAAAGAGCGACCGAGTTTTGAGACTTTGCCCGAAGTTTTGTCGATGACGACAACATCACCTGCGAGCACCTTTTCTTTCGACAGTGCATCAATCATTTTCGTTCCAAGATCATAGATGGTCTCCATGTCAGTCGTCTTGATCGTCAACTTGCCCGTCTTGGTCGCCTACATAGACGTTCGTGAGCTAGTTCCAAGCCAACGCGGGTAAACGCACCCCTGTGAGGCTTCGGTCAATTTGAACCTCGACAATCTCTCCCTCGATGATCTCCGTTTCTTCCTTGATACGTACGCCAATACTCCTCCGAATGGCTTGCGTGAGGGCTTCTGTCTTGGACATGGAAAGGGAAAACACCTCGCTGCCAGCGATCATCGTAAACGGCACATCCGAGCCCAGGGTCTGTGCCATGCCTACGCGAGTGGTTAGGACTCTTGGTGCCAACAAAGACAACGACGCACCGAGCGCGATGGCCGTCTTTCCCGTCGACGGTGGACCCGCGAACAAGATGGCACGGCCCGCTATCCGTCCCTCTTGGACCATTTTGAGTATCATACCAGCTGCCTTGCGCGCTTTGGCCTGACCGACCATACCCTGGGAATTTCCGCGCGGCTCGAGTCGGTCGTCGAGGCCGAGACCACGGATGTGCGAGTGTGCGCCTGAAAGAAGACGAAGAGTATGAGCCCAAGTGGGGATGCAGAACGGTGTTGGACTGGCCTATGCGCTCCATCTTGGTAATGTCCCGCAGTTCGGACGTCCCTGCTGTGATCTGGGTAGCCTGCACGTCGCCATGACCGTCAGCACACCCAACGAGACGTGATAAAGCGTACCATGGCTATGTATTGGGTTTTTGGTAGAGGACGCGTCTGTTTGTACCGTGCAAACAACCAGCCAAAAGGACCGTGCTATAGGCTCCTACTAGACATGCTAGGTCTACACCATCTCCTGCGCAACATCGCGCACGCAACGCCCCGCTCGACGACGACGACACCTGCCACCCTCCGTGCCCTTCCACCAACCGGAAACCCAACCGCATCCCACACACCTATCCGAATCCCTCAGCATATCGCTCGAGGGGGAGCAACTTGAAGTAGGTCAAATAGTGATCGATCCTGCTGACGACGAGGAGTCGCAAGGCGCTGTAGACGATCCAGACGACATGGTAGACGACCTCGGAGGACACATCGGGCATCTGTTAGCCCATACGCATAGCGCCGACGCACGCGAGGACAAGACCGCACCAGGTCGAGCGGTCAAGACAGTTATCTACCCAGAGGGTCAGGACACATCCAAAGAGGTTAGAGACGCACCGGGACACCCAGTAGACAACATCGGACCAGTAGAGACCAGCAGCATGACGGACACACTGGGAAGTCACAGAGATGCGACGGACGACTCGCGTAGTGATGCAGGCCCACGGATCAAGTCGATTTCTGATGAAAACGTACTCGAAGATGCCCAATGCGACGACAAAGAGACGGAGGGAGTCCGGATGGCGAGCCACCAGACCGCGCAGACAGCACGAATGAGCTGGATGGCGTACGGCAGTCGAGGAGGGCCAAAAGGAACATCAGGGAGCTGAGTCACCCACCCTGCAACTCGAACATTTCTATCCCTGCCCACCTGTCACCGCGAGCGATCTATCTGTCTGACATGGCCAGCAGTTCAACTTGGTGATCGCTACGGCCGGCGGGGATGAGCAACTTGGGCTGTTGATGGCTTCGACGAGGCCACTCGATCGGGAAGCCATGGACCTTCACTTGAAAGGACAACTGGATCGGACAATGTCGAATAGCTTTGCAGAGATCGTTAAGGGCATTGGCAGGCCGCCTAGAGCCTGCTGAGGTACCACCTCGTTTTCTACCCTTAGTGGAGAGACTGAGTCGCTCCGCATGTAATAGGAACTGTGCCAAGGGGGAAAAAAATTGTGACACCGTCTGAGGTTCAGAGGACCGACTGGCAGGTAACATGCCAGTTATATTTGAGTTTACTCGCGATTTCAGGTCGTGTCCAGGGAGACCTAGACTTTATACTGCAACCAGCCAGGACAAAATCACCAGGTCTGAGAGGTGCATTCCACATATGCGTCGTTCGGCCTCGGTGGTAGTGCCAGCCTATCAGGAAAGCGGGTAAGTGATGACATCACCTTGAAGCAGCATTCCAACACATCCGGTGGGCGACCCGCCAGCATATAAATACCTGGTCCACCGCGCTGGCCTCTTCTCTTTAGAAACATTCACTGCGCGCCCCCCCCCCCCCCCCCCCCCCCCCCCCCCCCCCCCCCCCTCCCCCCCCCCCCCCCCCCCCCCCCCT
>JBBPNA010000565.1:0-16907 GCA_038090555.1 Boletus subcaerulescens | reverse complement strand
ACCTGTTCAAGTAGCACCTAGCAGGAAGGGGAAAGAGGTGGATCGTGGCACTTAGTAGATGATTTTGTCAATATTGAAGGACATTGTCCACTACATTGTTAACCATGATTCACTAGTAGCAGCTCCAATCATTTTGGACAGGGAACCAGTTCAGAACTGCACAGCTTCTTGGGCGACTTCCAGCCATATGGCTTTGAGTGGGCTATCTAAGTTACTGTCATGCTGAACGAGAGCAACGCCCTCAGTGTTGATTCTCAGTCACCACGCCCCACCGGCCCATTTGCGGGCCCATTCGCACCTCAAACGCCTCGCCCTCCAAGTCTCCCTCTCCCTCATCCACCCTCCCTGTTCCGAGCGTGCAGAAGCAATGGCACAACGCACACAACTGTACACATTGTGCCATCGCTACTCTCGTCCTCGTCTCACCTCGCCTTCGCCTCAGGCCTCACGTCTCACCCTCTTCTCTTGCCCACCCTCCCTGCTCGGCGGGAGCATGACGCGCGCATCGTATTGTTGGGTCCTTGCCCTTGCCCTCTACTCTTACCCTTGCCCTCTCCTCTTGCCCATCCTCCCTGTTTGGCGACAGCATGATGCGTGCAATCACGTGCATCGTGTTGTCAAATCCTCATCCTCGCCCACCTTCCCTGCTTGGCGACAATATGACACATGCAATTACGCGTGTTGTGTTGTCAGATCCTCGCCCTCGTCCCCACCCTTGGCACACACCCCAACTTATAGACCAATACAATGGACCTATCGGAACAGTAAGCGCAACCACGTGTAGTGACTACCCAAAGATGCCTTTGCACGAGAACATATATCACCATGATCGAAGTCCATGGGTTACACTGTGTTAGCGTCAGTGATAAGTAATTTACTGACAAGGCATTTTCCACTGACCCAGATGTATTCGATCTTTGTTGCCAGACGGACCTTCATGTCTGGGTCATGCATGGGAGCAAGGGAAAGAGGAACAGTCTGCATCCGAGGACCGGTTGCAGAGCAAGCTTTTGTTTCCGGATTCTGCGGCGCAGCAAGGGAAGGAAGAAAACCCTAGACCAGGGAGCCAATCACAGGATGGACTGCCTTTGTTGGACTCCGCAATGCAAATGGATGAAAACGAAGAAACGGTCATTACGAGTGCGGGATCCATTTTCTACACAGGAGAAAAGACTGATGATAAGGTAGATATCCGAGCGAGAGACATCCCCCGCCGGCTTTTACATTGTGGTCCACCACAGTGGCCTTGAATGGAGAACCAACAATAAATCTTCGTCAGCGAAGGATGATGTCGAATGGAATGGGCCAATCCCATTGTGAGTTTCCTTTGCTGTATCCCGGGTTAATGATGCCAATGTTGGCTCTCGTGAGCAGCTGCGAGAGTTGACAGTAACGGTGGAACAGCTATTGGACTGCAGCGCAAATGAGGGTCGTGAGTGGGACTGAGTGTTGCAAAACGATTTGGGTACTCACACCATGGCAGCTTTTACCCTCTTCCCAAAGGATGGTGACATTGTATCCCTGTGTTCGTCCATTTTCGTAACAGTAAAACAACCAACGCCTGTGCAAGAGCAGTGATTCATCAGCACCGAAGGACCTTCGTTCTCATTGCGTAAGTGCGCAACTTATGTCAACACGAACCTCGTTAAGCAGTGTATGTTCATAGTCAATCACAGAACACTGAGGTGAGCTAGAGGATGCAACAAACAAGGGCCACGATCCTCTTTCGTGCTACCGAAAGAACGGGGAAAAACAAGAGCTGGAGCGTTCTATCGCCATGTTCGAACGGGCACTCAATACCGGTTTGCCGAACGATCCCTGCCACGCAGCCATTGAGTTGAACCTAGCGATGGCGAAATCCATCCTCTGTCAGGTGGAGGGCAAGGATGTCTCCTTCGAGGTCCCCCTTGGGTTATATCACAATGCACTTGCTGCCCGTCCGGTTGGTCATGCTGACTGTCCTTCCACATTGATTCAGCTAGCTGTGGTGCACTTGGCATGATTCGAGAAGAGGGGAAGTGAAGTCGAGCGAGCAAGGGCAGAGGCACTGTTGGGGGGAGACAATGGAGCTGAGCTCCACTGGGACTCACGAAAACCAAGTTGCAAGTTGCAACATTCCTACTCCAACTGTCTGGTGGACGAAGAATGGACCCTGTTCCTGCAGGTGGCCAATCAACGTTGGAATTGAATTCAACTTCATGCCTAACAGATGAGGATCCATTGATTTTAAGTGCGCACATGTTGGATTGCTTCCATCGCTTTGGCCGCCCTGCAGGACTTCAGAACCTCAGTGCTGCATTGTGTCATCAATTCAATCAGCTTGGGGACGTAATGGATCTCGAGCACTCCTGAACAATCTCGGGAACTTCTTCCTTACTTGTTTCCAGTACTTTGGGGCTGGGAGATCTCGCGGATGCAATTTCAACCCTCAGGGATGCTGCCAACCTGACCCTTCACGGTCACCCAGACAAACCCAGTCGCCTTAGCGGCCTTGGGGCCTCCCTCAGAACTCGTTTCGAGCGCATTGGGCGCTGAGCGATCTAGAAGATGCCATTTCGACCCTCAGGGATGCTGTCAACCTCACCCCTCATGATCACCCTGACAAACCCAATCATCTCCACAATCTCAATGCCTCGTTCATTGCTCGCTTTGAGCGCCTTGGGGAGCTGAGCGATCTCGAGCACGCCATCTCCACTTCCAGAGAGGTTGTCGACCTTATCCCTCATGATGACCCTTACAGACCCAGTTACTATCTCCAGAACCTCGGGGCCTCCTTGATCATTCAAGTGATCTCGAGGATGCCATTTCGACGCTCAGGGATGCTGTTGACCTTTTACTCGTCTCGTGGTGACCCTCACAAACCTGGTTGTCTCGCCAACCTTGGGAGCTCCCTCCTCGCTCGTTTCACGCACCTCGGGGACCCGAGCGATCTCCAGGACGCCATCTCAACACACAGGGATGCCGTCAACCTCACTCTTGATGGTCTCCCTGACAAACCCAGTTACCTCACCAACCTTGGGAACTCCTTGGAGACCCTTTTCTTGCGCCTTGAGGAGCCGAGCGACCTCAAGGCCGCCATTTTGACCCTCAGTGATGCTGTCACCTTACACCCTTAGAAGCCCATCCGTCTTGAGATCCTTGCAAATTGCTTCCTCACTCGTTTCAATCACCTTGGGGAGGTGCGTGATCTCGAGGATGTCATTTCGATGCACAGGGATGCTGTTGTGCTCACCCCTCAAGGTCACCCCGATAAACCCCGTCATCTTAATCAGCTAGGAAACTCCTTCCTCGCTCGTTTCGAGCGCCTCGGGGAGCTGAGTGGTCTTGAGGACGCAATTTTGGCGCTCATGGATACATTTGACCTAGCTCCTCATGGTCACCCTGATAAACTCATCATTTTGAACAACCTCGCTTCCTTGCTCGTTTCAATAACCTCGAGGAATTGGATGGTCTCCAGGCTGCAATTTCCTTCTATTCACATGCCACTTCCACTCCCATTGGCCCCATAACTGATCAATTCTATGCATCACGGAAGTGGATATCATGTGCTTGGCACATGCGTCATGACTCCCTTTTTCACGTATACACTGTTGCCGTTACCCTCCTTCCTCAACATGCATGGGTCGGCCTCTCCCTTACCGACCAGTACTCTCAACTCAAGCGAGGGACCGATGATGTGCGGACCGCTGCAGCTGCAGCTTTGGACTTTGGACTCCTGAGACGGCCATGGAGTGGCTTGAACAAGGACGTTCCATCGTTTGGGGAGATTTGCTTCAGCTTCACAGCTCGTATGATGAGTTGTCCTCTACTCATCCAGAGCATGCTCATCGACTACAGGAACTCTTGATCGCTTTAGACAATGCTGGCACTGCTCGCGAAAAATCCATGTCCACCCTCTAGGAAGACACTCAGGATGCAACAGATTGTACTTCCTTACAATATGAGGTTGGCAACTACTGTACGCTCGTGATTGAGTGAGATAAACTGCTCCGAGAGATATGCCGCTTTCTTGGTTTCGAGCGAATTCTCTCATCTCCGCATCGCAGCACATCCCGGACCAATCGTCACCCTCAACGCTACCGAAAGCCGCTGCGATGCACTGATCGTTCTTGCTGACGTGGATCATGTAATATGTGTCCCAGCGTCAATTTTCAGAAAATGTTTCCTTTATGCGCTCATGCTATACGCTGCAATGAATGAGTGGGAGAAAGGTAATATTGGATGGTGTCAGCTGGGAATCCCTGTTATCTCCCTTGGAAATGTGTTGTCAAACAGTCTTGGACATGTTGGCTATCTCAGTGGGTGATACACGTTCCTTGAACTTATAGGTTATTCATTCATGCATGCCTCCCAACAGTCACCAGGGGACCTATCACGGATTTTCTGGTGTCCGACCGGCCCTTTCGTGTTTCTCCCTGCTGGTGTCTATGACACGACGTATTCATCACCTGGCCACAAAGATCATACGTCCCTTCTGTCAGCATTCTCGCACTGTTGCCCAATCCTAGCATGGTACCTGGCGAAGATCTCCCCCTTCTTGCTGTCTGTCAACCACCAACAGATGGCCAAACCTGACTTCCCAGTGTGCATACAGAGGTAGAACACATCAAGGGTGTTGTTAGGGATTCACCTTTGGCACATACATACCACTCTCGAGGAATCCTCTCTTGGATCGGCCGAAGAAGTACTACTTGGGCTGATGAAGGAAACTGACTGGGTGCATTTTGCATGCCATGGAATCCAAGATGCCAGATCTGACTGAGAGTGGACTCTGTCTTGCCCATCAACACTGGTTGAAGATATTGGATATCATCAGGTTGTCACGTCCCCATGGCCAATACCATGTATACAGTTGTCCACATGGTACCAGCTGAGCATGTCCTATGTGGTTTCCCTGGCTGATACCATATATACATCTGTGAAAGTGGTACTGGCTGGGCATGTCCTATGTGGTTTCCCTGGCTGATACCACATATACATTTGTGAAAGTGGTACCAGCTGAGCATGTCCTATGTGGTTTCCCTGGCTGGTACCATGTATACAGTTGTCCATGTGGTACTGGCCAAGCATGTCCTATGTGGTTTCCCTGGCTGGTACCATGTATACAGTTGTCCATGTGGTACTGGCCAAGCATGTCCTATGTGGTTTCCCTGGCCAGTACCATGTATACATCTGTGGAAGTGGTACTGGTGTGGTTTCCCCAGCAGTTGTTCATATAGTACTGGTGGAGCATGGGCAGCATGCAAATGTTGATGTGACAACAGCCTGGCATACCCTGCTACACCAGCCAGTACCACATCCACATATGCATCTGTGGTATCAGCTAGGTAAACCACCTACAGCATGCTCGGCTGGTACCATTTCCACAGATGTATATGTGGTATCAGCCAGGGAAACCACATAGGACATGCCCAGCCGGTACCATGTATACATCTGTGGGAGTGGTACTGGCCAGGTGAACCACATAGGACATGCTTGGCCAGTACCACTTTCACAGATGTATATGTAGTATCAGCCGGGGAAACCACATAGGACATGCTCAGCTGGTACCACTTGGACAACTGTATACATGGTATCAGCCAGTACCTATGTGCTATCCATCAGGAAGGCCATGCAGGGCATGCTGAGTAGGGTGGTTAACCGGCACTAAATTCAAAACATCGACCACAGTAATCTCATGCCTCTATGCTATATAGTGACAATCATATACTGTCCAAATCTTCCTTCTACCTTTTCCCTAAACTTTTGCCAAACATTCATTTGCTTTGCAGCATAAGCCTTTAGCCCTGCATTCTGTGACTCCTGCATTTGCTGTTCCCATTCTTTCTCCCTATGCTTGAACCATAATGAAGTCCAGAACATTTCATGCTTCACCATTTCTAGCTCTTCCTGCCACTAATGATATCTAGCTCTGGCTTTTAGCCAGCTCACTCTCAAAACTTCCCATTCCAATCATTTACATTAGCAAGCAATGCTTAAATTCAGGACAATATTACTTACATTCTTCATTCCACACATTGGATTCACTGGATTGACCTTCTCCCATTCTCCAAAACCAAGGGAGAGCATCAGAGCCTTGGCCATATCAATTCTCCTCAGTGATGTCCTTGGACACACCCAATTGATCAGGTTTTATAGTCTGATACTGTTTGATAGTATCTTGGGAAGCATCTAAGTGAATGAGAGATTCCCTGGCTCTGCGGTAGCCCTGAACATCTTGGTTGATCTTCCAGGTTGCTCAACGAAGATCTTGTTTTGATCTGGTGTCAGATCTGACAGAAGTTGAACTTTGCAGATGCAATCTGAAGATAATGGACCTGTGACCAAGATGGGTTCTTAGCCTTTCTAAGCAATCATTAGCCTGTCCAATATGCAATTGGACCTCCTCATTTATCAGATTGCCCCCCCCTGCCTCTTTGAGTGATATCAATTGGAGAGAGGAAGGCATTAACAAAGAGAGCTCTTTAGCTAATGTCTCTGAATCATCCTCCTGGAATTCATCTTCACTATCATTAGGATGATCTTCCCAAAAAATCCTTTCTTTTTCTTTGGCATTCAAAGTATCACCTTCTTTTTCCGGACAAAAAAGAGGGTCATCTTTTGTGATAAAGCAAGTCTCTAATTCTGAGTTGGCCTTGAAGTTGCCAGCCATTTGATTGAACTTGACAATCCTAGCATGGAGCTTCTGTTGTTTCTTGATAATGGCTATCTTTTGGCTGGCAGTTGGATTACTGGGCAAGCCCTGTGCTTCACCTCGTAATCCATCCCTATATATAATGGATATGAATGTTAAACAGCTAAACCAGCATTGAACTTACTGAGCATCCTCAATGCTTATTCATTAACTAGGAAATGGAATCCAGGCTTTGGACAGCCCTTGTGTTGGACTGCAGAAGGCTCAAACATATCTCTGCTATACTTGGTGCTAGATGAAGAAGTTGTTAAACTGTTTGGAATGAAACTTTCTGAGTGAAAATCAACTGACCTTTTTCCATCTGTAGGCTATAGATGTCCAAAGCTTCCCCTCTCTCTCTGTCAGCTCTTTCTGCCTCTTCTGACCATACTTGGAGTTTGGAGGACTCCAGGATGGAACTAAGCTCTTCAAATGGCACTTTGGTTTCATCCACACCCTGCATTGCCAATTTAAGCTTCCTTGACAAAGTCTTTTCTATAGAACTAGTCAGTATCATTATGGTGATCAATGAAAATATTCTAACCTATTCCAACCAGCTTCTTCCAGTTAGAATCCCTCATATGATCATCATAAAGTTCTTGTCTGTGAGCCAAGCTCATAAATCTAGCTGAGGGGGAGATCTTGTTAAAGGCAGCCCAAAGTGTCTCCAGAATCTTGCCATCAATATGCCCTGCTCCTTTCAGGAACATGAGGCTATATCTAGGAAAGCAATAAATCTTGTGGGCACTCAAATGGAATTTGCCAATGGCTGCCACAATTTCCATTTCATCAGGCAGGGACAAGCCTGGATTCCAATCCACCCGGATAGCAAAATTCTTACACCATTGGCAGGCCACATCATAAATGATGATAGCCTTTTGAATGCCATCTGACTTGTAATTTACTGCCTGGCAAATAGAGTAGTTGATATTTTTATGTCTTTAAAATACACATTCAGAAAGGAATTCCCCATTATTTAAAACACTTACTGTTCTCCTTTATAGAAGTCAACCACAGAATGAGGAACAAAACAGCCATGGCGAGCACAGGCAGTAGCTCCCACACCAGTGGCTCACAAGTGGGTATTACTAGTATTTGTTTCATTAACTGCACAATGATTTTGACAAGTTGATCTCTGGAACAAGATAGTAAGCAATGAATAAACCTTAGATGAAATACTTTAAATATACACCTCATCATTATTGGCTGCATTCTCAATATGATTTTGATAGAGCTGGTTGGTTACCATATATGCCAAACCATTGGAGAGAGGGATATCATCCTGAGGCTTTCGCACAACCCCATGGTGTATGCTCACAGAACTCTTAAACCAAATCTGCCAGTTATAATAATTAATCACACCAGCATGCTCTGATCACATGACATTTCTCACCAACCAGCTACTGTTACATTTCATACACAGGATACAGCTCTCCATTTAAAGTATAGAATATTTAACAAAAGAATTACACAAAGGGCAAGGGTGGCTCACCAAGGGGGGGCCCTCCCCTTGACAAGCCATCCAAGCAATAGAAAGTACAGGCCAACCACACAACATGAAAAAACAAAAAGAAAAACATGGTAATATACTTGGTCCAGGTCTTGTAGGGGGCTCATATGGCTGGGGAGAGAGTTAGATGGAGTCTCACCAGTGGGGAACATGCACCATAGGTATGAACCAAAACATACAATCCAATGAATACCGGATGCAAACAGAATATGGTCGAAGTGCAAGTGGGAGGAGAGAGTTAGACAGAGTCTCACTGATGGGGGACATGCACCGTAGGTATGAACCAAAACATAGAATCCAATTACCCAATGCAAAATAGAACTCGATTACCTGCTGCAAACAGAATGTGGTCGAAGCAGGAGCTGTAATGACCAAAGTCCTGACGAGGGTCGAGAGGATCAATGAAGCACTTGCTGGAGACTATACTGTTGTCAATGAGGATCTATTAGGCACTAAGGCCTCAAGGAAAGGACTAGAGTAAGGCTAAGAGCCTTCTAGAGGATATCGGGAAAACAACAGGAGAAATAGACTAAGGTCTATACTACTATGAGTACGACTATATATACTAAGAGAGACCGTGCACAGACCATGCTGTGCTAGACTATAAGTAGTAACTATACTTGAGACCGGGTACCGTGAGGCATAGATAAACACTGCCTAGATAAGAGAGACTAATGCTATTGGATGATAAGGGAAAGTGAGTCAAATGGAAAAGCATGAGGCGAGCATGAGGATGACATGTGTTCAACACATGTTGCATAGCCGAGATAAGGTCATGTGACTGATCACGTGACTAGGGTCTAGAATGTTCTTTATCACGTGACGTGATAAGATAAGGGTTATCTGCTAAGGGTTAGCTATGTTGTAAGTGATAAGGACTTAGACTTTGTTTTTCGAGTTATAGCGAGTTATAGCAATTGTAACAGGAGCTGGACACGAGTCCTGACACACTGATCAACACAGAAGCCCCCCATGCCCAATGCAAAAAGAATGCGGCCAAAGCAGGAGCAGGACTTGTGTCCCAACATACTGATCAATGTGGTCTCCCAAGCTCAATGCAAAGCAATTGAAGCAGGAGCAGGACTCATGTCCCAACACACTGATTAACCCCAATGCAAAAAGAATGTGGCCAAAGTAGGAGCAGGACTCGTGTCCCGACACACTGATCAATGCGGTCCCCCAAGCTCAACACAAAGCAATTGAAGCAGGAGCGGGACTCGTGTCCCAACACACTGATCAATGCAGTCCCCCAAGCCCAACACAAAAAGAATGTGATTGAAGCAGGAGTGGGACTCATGTCCCCACACACTGATCAACCATGGTCCCCCAAGCCCAATGCGAAAGAATGTGGTCGAAGCAGGAGCGGAACTGATGTCCCAACACACTGATTGACCGTGGTTCCCTAAGCCCAATGTAAAATGAATGCAATCGAAGCAGGAGTGGAACTCGTGTCCCAACACACTGATTGACCACAGTCCCCCAAGCCCAATGCAAAATGAATGCAATTGAAGCAGGAGCGAGACTTGTGTCCCAACACACTGATTGATGCAGTCCTCCAAGCCCAATGCAAAGCAATCAAAGCAGGAGTGGGACTCATGTCCCAACACACTGATTGACATGGTCCCCCAAGCCCAATGTAAAAAGAATGTGGTCAAAGCAGGAGCGGGACTTGTGTCCTGACACACTGATCAACCATGGTCCCCCAAGCCCAATGCAAAGTGATCAAAGCAGGAGCGGGACTCATGTCCCAACACACTGATTGACCGCAGTCCCCCAAGCACGATGCAAAAAGAATGTGAGTGAAGCAGGAGCGGGACTTGTGTCCTGACACACTGATTGATGCATAAGTCCCCTGAACCCAACAAGTGATGCAAGGAAGTCATGCTAATAAGACAAACTGTCAGTCAGGAGATACCAGAGGTTAGCACGCACCGTATACAGTTTTACCCATGCCTCGAAGGCCAAATGTTCATGATAGTAACTACATGTGTGTCAGCGAAGAAGATTAGTAGCGATGACATACCCGAGTAGGTGATAATGCAACAAAGACCACGCCGGCTACCTCTGAAAGTTGATGATGCCAGGGTAACTATACAGGATGAGTCAGCGAAGAAGCTTGATAGTAATGATGTACCCAAAGTAGATAATATGTACTTTGTTGTTAGGTAGCTGCAGTCTACATAACAACAAAGCTGGTTAACTGCTTGATCCAGTTGAAGGTAGGGATCCGGGGAGTGGGGGAGAGGAGACTGAGGCATGTGAGAATGGCAAACATGTTTGATATGCATGCACACAGTGCCACAAGCACAACCAAACAAAATGGCCAGTAAACACAACACAGTCACGGTGCCACATACAGCATGTGACATGCACATGCAGCGTGCGTGTGCCACATCGCTTTCCAAAATCCTCACAAGCACCTATGTTCTCCCTGTCCACTCTCCCCTGTGATCATTTGCCACAGGGTTTTGTTTCTTCTCACATCCCACCAATGGCTCGTACCTGGAAAACTGTAAAGAAGACCACTGGCAGCTCTGCAAAACATGTTGAACTTGTGCGGCACAAGTGTGTTCCAGCATCCGCCCTTCCGGCACCCACACTCAATGCTCGCATGTGTAGATCCAAGTCCAGCATGGACATACAGGTGCGTGTGCTATACAATCACATGAATTCGTGTTGCTAACTCACACAATGTGCCACACAGCACTGCTCCCTCTGCCAAGATGGAGGAAGGCTCTGGGAGTGTGATGAGCCAGACTGCGAGCATGCTGTTTGTGCGTGGTGCATTGACATCCCCCCCAACAAACTCTACAAGGTGAATGTACCCCGAGTTCACTTCATGTGTGTTGCATGCCACTGGAAAAAGGCACGCAACACTTTTCGTCCTTACACAGTGCGTTGTTCCCCTCTGTCTGTCAGTGGGTTCACACATTGATTATCTCCTCGACGCAGGGCTTCATGGTCAATGGTGTCTCCATCCTCGACTCTTTCCTTAGGGTCAATGGACAGTTTGAGACTGCTGCCATGGCTGCCATGCTGACCCCGCCTGCATTGCTGGTCCACTTCTGGCTCCGCTCCATCCGCCACCTCGCCCACTTCAAGATGGTGGAAGACCATTTGAGGGAATACTATGAAAATGACTGCCTTCATGTCCTCAATGTCCCTTTTGACCTAGGAAAGGACGAAGATCAACTGAATTGGTCTGATGAAGCTGTGCGGCTTTTAGTAGGCCTTGGAGGTTTTCGACACATTGTCATCTTTATCACGGCCCACTCTGACCCAGATTGAGGTGACCTCTGGCTGGGTCTTAATGAGCAAGAAGAGATTTGCGCAGCCCCTTTGAAGAATGTAGGTATTCATTCTTCTGGTGTATTGACTACTGATTGTTCCCAAGTGGCTCGAACTTCTCCTGGAACCCTTCCAGGGGATTCTCGCTGGGTCTATGCTTTTTTTTCTAGCCTGTGGTGGTGTGGTCAGGAAGCCCAATACTTTTCAGGATCTCAAAGACTCTTTGAGCAGGTATGTTGTTATATTTCGCTGACTCTGTTACTAATAATCTATGTCATCAGTTTCAAGATTGCCAATGCCCTGGCATTTGATGCGAACCATCTCTTCCCGATAATTACCGCAGATCTGCTGATGAAAATCACCAAGTCTGTGGTTATCCATGGTTTCCACTTTGTTCAGGCACTAGAGTATGGTCTCCAGGAGTGCATTACTTTGGGTAGGCACACTGGGATTGTGCATTTTGCTGACACTGTGGTGACCAAGTATTTATGGACTAACCACAAATCCCAGCCATGGGGCATTGCAGTGCCCTCAGTGCGGCATACTCGATCCCTGGGTCTCTGTGTATGTACCACAAATTCCTGCTTACCGGTTCCAGTGTAGGAACAAGGATTGTGGCAAGGGGGGAGAGACCAAGAAGGAGGTCTACACTTTCCAGATCTCTTGCCCACCCAACTATGAGATGTTGAATGGAGCCTCAGGCAGTGGGTGGATGAAGGTTGTTCTTTGAATAGTCATGCTGGGTATTGCTATATAGACAGTTCATTGTATCGTAGCTGCCTATACAGTGTTTACAATTATATGATGCATGACATCTCAGATAGACACCATGTCATGTGCTATATCAACACCATGTCATGTGCTATATCAACACCATGTCATGTGCTATGTTGAACTCTAACCGCAGAGCTGGTACTGTGACACTCACGACACTTGCAACTTTTTACCTTTCTACCCTCACTCATCATCACCAAGTTTCACTATGGCTAATTGGTCTGTTGCCTTTTACAATGTTCTTGCTAAGTACCAACCAGCATATACATATAATGATGGAGATGGGCAGGTATGGATTCTGGCAGACTGCACAGATATCATTGCTCATGATGGTGCAGCTCAAGTGCAAGGTGTTGAGCTTTTCAAACCCCTTGATTTGGTATGGCATCTATAGTCACTGATTCCTTACTGACTCTATTGATAGGCCATTAGAAAAGAGTTCCTTCCCTATTTGGACGAAGAAGAGAGTGCTGAGGAATTGGAAAGGATCACAGATCTGGAATTGGATGGAAAAGGACTCACTGCTTCTGAGCATGAGGCAGCAGCAAGACCTATAGATGCTGGGGACTATTAAACACCTTGAAATCCTTTCCAAGCTGCCCAGTGCCTCTTTTCTGAGGAGGTTGCTGAAATTGACGATAATGCAAGGGATAAAAAGAACAAGAAGGCATTTGGGGCACACACTGTGGCTGTCCATGACTGGTTTAATAATCTACCCAAGAGCAGGCTGGAGGAAGCAGAAAGTGCTGCCAAGAAGTGGAACAAGGAAGGTGCACCTGACAAAGACAAAAAGTCAATGTGAGTACTCTTTGATCCTTGTTAGCGTGTTTTGAACTCTATGTACATAGCTACCACAAGAAGAACCTCCGAAATTGCACAGTGGATTATGTAGAGTCTGTCTGCCATACAATGGGAGTCCACTGTGTGGTACTATTGGCATATGAAGCCGCAGATCACTTCAAATCTCTATAGTAAGTCCTCCATTTACTCACAATCATATACTAACACAATTGCAATGCTTTAGCATTGAATCTGAGGTCCCAGGTCCAGGACAGGACCAGAACTTTACCATTTCTTCCAATGACTGCAAGACTTGGGCCACACAAGGAGCAGATCTTCTTGTGGACTACTTCAAGGACAAAGGTAAGTACAACATTGTAATGTATGTGAACTGTCTACTAACTTTAATAGATAATGATTCTGTGAATAATGGGGCCAGATCTGAGGGAGAAGACAATGACAAAGGCCTTGAGATTGAGGTAGATGCTGCAGGGAATCCCATCCTTCCTGCAACAGATGTTGTTGACATCAAAACATGACAGGATCTTGTTCATCAAATGTTTACCAAAGCTTACAGTAGGTTTTCACTTTTTTTTTGTCATGTTTCTGTGGTTACATATTTGAATGTTAGGGAGAATAGCCAAGCATCAAAAGGTTCATGCTCCTTGGTTGGAGTTGTCCCACGCAGCCACCCAGTATCTTGATCCCAACACCATTCCCCAAGGCTTCAAGATTTCAGATCCATCTAAGTTTATGAAAGCCCAACTAGATTGGCTGTGGTCTCATTGGGAAGCCAGGACCAGTGCTGATATGCCCATACTCTGGTTTATCAAGGCCAAACAAAATGACCTGGGGTGGTCAACTCAGATTGCTGAAAAACATTCCCGAGTTGCTAGCAAAAAGGGAAAGGAGTCTACTTATGTCAATGTTGATGATGATGATGAAGTCCAAGGTGAGGGTGAAGGTGAGAAGGATGAGAATAAAGAGAAGGGGACTACATCCTCTGCTACCCAAGCTCCCACATCCAACTCCCCTCCTCTTCAGGACCAGTCAGTCACACTGGAAAATCAAGATCTTACCCAAGAGAAGGATATTTCATCCTTTACTATGGTAGCTCCTCAATCAAAAAGACCTTGCCTTTCTGACTCCTCAGCTGCACCAGAAGATCAAAGTCCTGCAGCATATGGGAAGGATAGAATCAAGTTCCTGTCTTCTCTGTCGACTGACTCGTCTTACATGGCCTTGGTTAATGCATTGATGACTCTACCGATTTTTGTAAGTCTCTTGAATTGTTAGATGCAGTCAAATAATAGCCAAATTTTAAAATTCCGCCCATACTCCATCCACACCCCCAGTTTCCAAGCGAAATTTGCCACCATGGGCCTCTTGGTGCTGGGAAAAGAAATATCTCCTCTGATATTCATGCTCAAGGTTCTGTCTTCAAAGCAGCATTAGATGCTTTGCGGACATATAACTTTGCAGATTGAAACAGAGGTACAGCTGTGGTTCTAGGACTTGAGTTATTGTTAAGAGAGTGTTGGAGGTCAGTTGAGGCCAAAGCAGGTGATGAGAGTATTCCCCAGTTTGTGCAGGAATCTATACTTGATGCATGGAGTGCTGACAGTGTAGGAGCTGTGGTAATGGAGGTTTTGAACAAGCTAGTATCAAGCAGCAGTAGCAAGGAGCTGGATGAACAGGGCCCTGCTGTACAGGAGATGACTGGTGGAGACAATGAAGGCCAGGAACACGGCAAACCAGCAGAGGATGAAGGGGAGACAGCCAAGGAGGCAAAGAAACCCAGAATCAAAAGACATCAGGTTCACTCACCCTCACCTGTTGCTTTGACTAGTAAGCAGCCATATTCCCAGCAAGATAACAAGATCCCTGCCAGAAATGACTGGGCTCAATGCAACTGGAAGCCCACCAAAAGAGTTCTAGGGTTAGATTAGCTTCTGTGTTTGTTATGCCCCCTGAATAGTATTCAGTGCTTGTTGCTGTACTAGGTTTGCAGAGCTGTAGTAGAGTGCCCACCAACTTTGCCTTGTAGGACATACACAGCTGGTATGAGGTATGCAGAGTTGTAGTGTAGTACCGGCCAACTATGCCATATGGGACATACACGGCCAGTACTAGGTCTGCAGGACTACTATGTAAGTACCAGCTGACATACTAGAACATAGTATACCACAGGTACCATGTCTGCAGGCTCATGTGTAGTACTGGCCGACCATGCCATGTAGGACATACACGGCCGGTACTAGGTCTGCAGGGTTACTGTGTAGTACCAGCCGACTATGCCTTGTGGGACATGGGTGGCCAGTACTAGGTCTGCAGGGCTACTGTGTAGTACCGGCTGACTATGCCATGTAGGACATACACGGCCAGTACCAGGTCTGCAGGGTTATTGTGTAGTACTGGCCGACTATGCCATATAGGACATACATGGCTGGTACTAGGTATGCAGCCTAGGTATTGCCTGCCAACTATCCCTGGTGGGATACTATACATGGCCGGTACCAGGTGTGCACACTGGTAGTACTCAAGATCCATCTAATAATATTATGGGTCGGCCAGTACTAGTTATGCATTGGTTAAGTGCTACTCCGGCTGGCATTCAGGTGGTACCAGTTTCACAACTATTTGTACATGTCAGGGGAACCAGTTGTGCGATAGAAAGTGACTGAAGTATGTGATCACTCACCTTTCATTTTGAGGCTAAGTAATGGCCCACAGCTGTGAAAATTAGCATACAAAATCATCCATTCGACCACCATTGTCCTCCTGGCCTGGAAGAGCATCCTAGAGGATCTGAAGATGGCCATCACACTTATGCCATGAGACATTGCAATCCACTGGAATTCAACTTATGATATGTTGGAATACACTCTGACCCATTGAAAGGCTGTTGATGTGGTCACTTTGAAAAGGGAGCTTGGTTTGTGGAAATTTGAGCTGGCAGACCATGAATGGGAGATTGTTGAGCAGTTGCACAGTGTCCTCAAGGTGAGTCATCTGAAATGCACACAGTGCACAAACTGGAACAAACAACTCATTCACACTCTAGATCCTCAAGGAGGCTATGCTATTCTTTTGACACTCGACTCCAAATCTTGCCACAGTCATTCCTGCAATGGACCATATCAAGGGCCAATTTTGGGCCTATTCACACAACAAGAAGTACTCCACAGCAATCTGTTCATCCGTGGCGCTAGCAAAGAACACCCTGAATCATTACTACTCACTTACTGATAGCTCAGAAGTCTATCAGATCACTATGGGTAAGTCTATTTTCTCTCAAACCAAGCCACTCTAACAACAAACTAGTGCTACATCCACAACACAAGTTATCCTACTTCAAAACAGCACACTGGAAGGACGAATGGATCAAGACTGCGGAAACCTTGGTGTGGGATGAATATGTACAGTCCTATGCCTCTAATGAGGATGGCAGTGATGATGTGGAGGATGTAGACTTGGAGACACAGTCCAATCCCAGTAACCAGAGCATGAAGACCATGACCAACATTTTTGATAATTTGCCAGTGGTCGCACCACCCAAGCCAGCCACTCTAGGCTGTGAGCTTGACCAGTACCTCGCATCCGATGTCGAATATGTGGCCAACCCAATTTCCTGGTGGTACAACCATTGTGACATATACCCTCACCTTTCGCAGATGGCACTAGACTATTTGTCAATCCCTGGTACATTGTATGAAAATATTATATATTTATTCCAATAATCGATAGTGTAACAGACGCTATATCTCGCAACCTTTATTCTCTCGTCTTCACCTCTTATCGCTTACCACATAGCTAAGTCTTAACAGATAACCCTTGCAACTCTTATCTTATCAAGTCACGTGATCCCTATCACGTCAGCAG
>JBBPNA010000564.1:0-16942 GCA_038090555.1 Boletus subcaerulescens | reverse complement strand
AAAATTGCATCTTGCTTCGACTCGGAGGACGACGTGGGTGGAAGATGCTGCCTACTCATTGCTCGGCATTTTCTCAGCTATCGGTATACCTGCAATATACGGTGAAGGCGAGGCCTCTCTAGGGCGTTTATTGGCGAATGTTCTCACGAGATCCGGGGATGCGAGTATCCTTGCATGGACTGGGGAGTCCAGCCCCTTCAACAGTTGTCTGCCCGCCCGTATCTCCGTATTCAACGGACTAGCGACGTCACACCTCCCTCTACCTATTCCAGACTCTGATATTGCGCGCATGATTACTGAATTGCGTACTTCTTCATTCGACCTCGATGTGGCCTTGAAGTTACAAGAACGTCTCAACGGGCTCCTCACACCTCGATTCGCAGAGAGTCGGATGACACTCCCATGCATTGCCTTCAAACTCCCGTCCTTTTCTGCATATCGAACCAGTTCAGGTCGTGTTTATCGCGCGGATACTACTGCCTTTGGGGTTGTGGAAGTCAGGACGAGACATGACCTTTCTCGGATGAGGTCTCTGTGTCTCGTCCATCCCTGGTTGGATACACTCTTAGAGCACGAAGGTGGAGCATTTGTAGAGGACGATGTCATGCCACAACTCTCGGGGGACTCAGACGATGAAGAGCCCTCTTATGAAGAAGTAGACTATGAAGAAATGGGCGATTCGTCCCCGCCTCCCGGATCCCCACCACTCCCCTCTCCTGTTGAAATGGAACCAGTTGACAGAGAGACGGGAGCACGACGGCTGGCCGCCCGCCTCAGACAGCCATTTGGTGCACTCTTACTCCAGCAGGCACAGACGGGTCGGCGTGCGATGGAGTATAGGCGGGTTGCGGCGGATTGCTTGATTATGGTGCGATTTCAGGACGACGTCTCGCTGGCCGATATTCTGGACAATGTACGCATGCTCGATGTGTTGTAACCGTGTTCCCATAGCATCTCAGCCGACCAATCGAAAGTTGACCATGTCGTTGCAGTGGAACCTTTTGGCCGTCGACATTTGAACATCCTTGGGGAGTGCGACGCGTGTCACTCTTGTCCTCGACGAGCCAACTTGCACACATATCTGATGGCTATGCGTGACGCAGAAAAGTGGAACAAAACGAACTTGCTCTGCTGTGCTCGATGCTCGAACGTCGGTTGGCCCAATCTAGCGCGTTCAGGCTAGCACGCGAGCCCATCGCTATCCGTCGTGGCCCCTGTCCGTTCTCAGAACGCATCACCATTCCGATGGCGAAGTTTGATAAGCACTCGAATAAAATGAACGGTAAATTGGACACTCGAATACCTTGCATCATCGCCGCAGTCTAGTTACACCAGCTTCTGCGGGAGAATTGGATGATGAGAGCGAGCAGGAGGAGAGCAGGTCTCTTTGCATGGCAGAGATCCGTCACGAGACTGCTTCCCCGCCGCAACATGGGCTGCTGGCCTGGACCACTGGCATCCGTCAAGGGGGTCAGATGGGACGCAAGTATGTGACACTCGCTGTTCATGAAGTCGACTACGCTCTTCCAATACTGCAATGTTATTATTCAGCAACCAATGTCTGCGAGTCGTGGGTCGCAGAAACCACACAGCCAGCGTCGTGTTCTACCTGATCCAAGCCCTACAAAGGCAGGAAAAGGGATGTCTGTTGCCGAATAGCACGTTGCTTCCATGAGAGCGTCTGACTCGCGTGACGAAGTGCGTACACGGACGTGCCAACATCCCATTCCCATAAGGACAAATCGACTTGTATACCTATGATCCGTGTCGAGATGTTTGAGGAGACGAGACAAATGGACTGCGGGAAGGGGGAAAGCACTTGAATGACCTTTTGCCCGTGTGCCGGTGGGACATGTGACAATCCGTCCTTGATTTTACCAATAGGAATTTTCGAGCGGTCGACAAACCGTGCGTTTCGCACAAACTAAACAGATTCAGAGGTGATGGAGTGTGGACAATCTATCTCATAGAGGGTATGTATACGGTGCGGAGGACAACAGTACCACAGCTTGACCAGTACTATTCGGCTATATTGAACCGCTGATGACGCCGCATCGTTGACGCTGACCATTGAGCTAGAGCATTAATACCAGCGGATCGAAATCGACATCCGAGGTAGCAAGTCTTCCCAGTAAACATATTTGCGCTTAGTACACGGACACGTTTGAAGCCCTTTCAAACGCCGTGTACTAAGCACAAATATTTTTATACTTCCAGTAAGCCATCATGGGGAGTGTTTGAGTGCAACTTTCCCACGTGAGGTTGCACAACGTGACGAACTGCACCGCATGTTCGTTTTCTGAGTTCTCGGTTATAGACACACCAGTGTAAGACGAAGAAGCTGCAGCTTCCTTCATTAATCCTCAGTTGCATCATTGTTCTGCTGACGACGGCGTCAACAATGATCGGTGCGTGCTGATAAGACGGAGTTGCCTTCATGCTTATCCGAATTGCAACACTTAAAGAGGAATCTCAGCCCATCGAGCTCGACGTCGGTAGCGGGCTACGGGTAGTGGCATTCACAAAGAATGGCGGGTGTGTCATAAGCGGCGACGGCAACGAGCTCCGAGTGTGGCAAGTGGAAGACGGAAAACAAACGGCGACAATGGGTATAGGAGGTGTCAACTGTCTCGCTGTGTCAAAAGAAGGCAAGTGGATCGCAGCCGGGACATACTGGAATGGCGCCAAAGATGGAAAAGAGGTGTCCTTGTGGGACGCAAAGACATACGAACATGTCTTTACGTTCAAGGAGGACTACACCATCCTCGCAGTCGATTTCTCGCCCGATTCGACTCGTGTCATCTCCGGATCAAAGGGTAACAGAGCCATCATCTGGGACATCCCAACCCGCAAACAAATACAAATACTCCATCACGAAGATTGGGTGGTCGCAGCGAAATACTCACCAGAAGGCGATCGTATCGCGACGGCTACGGAATGGCTCATTCAAGTCTGGGACAGCAACGGTAGTTGCTTGCTCGTGCAGATCAAAGTACGAGTACTCACCCAGTACAACACGGGTCTACTCTGGTTCAACAACCACCTCTTCGTTGTATCAAATGACAGGGGCGGAAGGATCAAGGAACTCGACACATTTACCGGGTCAGTAGTCGCGGAATGGCCTGTCAACGGTGTCAGAGGTTCATCGTGCATTGCCCTGCCAAAGCACGGGGAATTTATCGCATGCTCTACAGAAAGTACCGTCATATTCTGGGACACGTCGACACACACCCAACTCGGTCTCATCCAGTACCCTCAAGACACACGTTCAATTGCAATTTCTCCATGTGACCGGTTTCTCGCAATTGGTGGGTACAACGGGAAAATCAGCACCAAAAGTATATCTCGTATCATTGTAAGTATCGTGTCTCGTTGGATTAGGGCGTATCTGGACAACTTTCTGTGTCCAGGAACCTGACATGAAGATCGGCGACGCTGTACTGGACTTATGGAAGAAGAATCGGCCCGAAGATGCGGAGGCGTTATTGACCACAGCAATCACCATGTCTCAGAATCCAGCTCATCATCTACTCGCTAATCGAGCTCTCGTGCGAACTCGTTTACAACTGTGGGATGAAGCGCTTTTCGACGCCGAAACGGTGCTTATTACTTTTCTCTTACATGCACAGACGCTAACCTGTGTTCGTACCAAGGCCATCAATATTCGTCCGTCCGTCATTGGCTTCGTTGCAAAGAGTGTAGCGCATGTCGGCAAGGGAGAAAAGGAGAAGGGGTATCAGGCTTGCGACATCGCATTTGAGCGCTTCCGTTCATCTCACGTTAGCTTTCTCCTGTTGATCAAGGTCTGCAATTTCCCCACTTGGCTGCCTCGTAACTTATCCCTCTTACCAGGCTGTCATCACGTTTATGGCCGGAGAGCACATTGATGCGATATCGCGCGTAGACGACCTTGTCGCTACAGTCCCCCTCAACTCAATATGTTATATGGTTAAGGCGCGTGTACAACACGCCACCATGCAGCGAGTATCGCCACTGACATTCTCATCAGTCATATATGCATCTTCTTCTTGGAAACTCGCAGATGGAGCGCGGTGACTACGAACATGCAATACAGTCGTTCGAACGGGCGCGAGCCCAAATGCAAAACTACCTTGGGCCTCCCCTCGTCGCGATTTCACTGGTAAGTTTCTTACTTCATGTAGGTGGACTGCAGCGTGTCAATATCGCTCACTGTCCGTCTCTGACAGATCTCTGGATGGAATTTTGATAATCTCGGAATCATGATTCAACAACGTCTTTGTGAAGCCTTGAGTGTTGCGGGTCGCACCGAAGATGCAGTCGAGTGCTTCCAAGGAATGGCAAGTGGATTGGGGGTGGAGACGAACGTCCGTGTGGTGAGCATTCCTAATGGGCACTTGGCGTAGTAGCCGCGCTCCTTCGTGCAGTTTCCATGGAGAGAAGATGTCGCGTCCATGTATGACGCATGACTAGGAGGAATACTACGTGCATTGGTACTAAAAAAAGCGTTGTGCTGTATCATCAGAGCTTGTACAGAAGGACTGCCTTGGAGAATAAACGGAAATATATACCTGAGAAAAATTTAAATTGACCAGAGGACATCAGTTTTACCACAAGGCGGGAGCTTGTCTGCGAACGTATTCCACAGGGGGGAACTTGTGGACATTCGTTAACGCACTGCCAAACGACAAGCTATAGTTGAAGCAAAAAGGGGGTAGTAACGAACAAGGATCATGGCCAGTCGGTATTTCCGTGTCATGGTGCCTACTGAGACGTCGTAGGTCATGATGAATGCTACGACCAGATAAGGGCCCAACAACTCGACCCATCAAATCCCGACATCGAGTACGCAACATCGCGGTCCCCCCCCTCTGCCTCCTCGCCCACCGTTGTTCCCTAGCTCTCAAAATCAAACGCAATTTCCCGCCCACTCCTTGCACTCCGTCTCCGCCGCCTCATCCTCGCCGCCGCAAACGGCAACACACCCTGTTCTTCTCGCCTCTCCTCCCGGTCCCGCTTCTCCAACGCCGCTGTTCTCTGAGCCACACCCTCGGGAATCATCTCCCGTTCAGTCTCCTCGATGATCGGGCCCACTGCGCCTTTCCAGTCCCAGTCGACGCCCCTATGTACCGCCTTGCGGAATAGCTCACCCAAGAGCGCCTTGTGGACGATCCGCGCTAGAGGAACGGGGGAGAAGAAGACGCGTTGGTTCGAGGTGACGTTCGAGGCACCTGTGAGCATCGCGGCGGTCGGGATCTGCACGTCTCGTTGGCATTGGGAGGGGAAGCGGGGGAGTGTGCGTGCGTCGGGGAGATCGTCGGCTGTGGACTGCGCGCACTCCCCGAGACGGAGGAGATGGGAAACGGTTTCCATACCGATGGAGGATGAGCTTGTGCTTTTGGGTGCAAGATGGTGATGTCGAATACGATCTAGGATGGTATGTAGATCTGGATCTTCGTTGGGACGGAGATGCGTGAGAAAATCAACGAGGCGGTAGGAGCCTTCTGGGCAAGGGAGATTCGCCTCGTGTTTCATGCGATGGAGGAGGTTGACAAAGACGATGAGGTAAGTCTGTAGGTTGGGCTGAAAATCGAACGCAGGCAAGGCGCGGATGGCGATGTATGCCGCGGCGTAATCCTCGCGTGCCATAAACGTGCGGAGCGCGAGATGGGACGCAGAAACTGAGATGACGGTCGACCGACCCGATAGCGAGCCCTTTGTCTGTTCCTGATGGCACGCGAGCATCTCTCGAAAAAGCCGTCGTGGTGGAACGGCATTCTCAGGGCGTCTATGTCTCCGGGATAAGCGGGGATTGTTCAGCACGTTCATAGCACGGAAGAGCATCTTGTAGGTGACATCGTTTGGCATCAACTCGTCAGATCGCTTCTCCATGAGAACATGATAGAGCGCAAACGCCTCCTGATACCGTTGTTGAACGAGGTTAACACGAATGAGGGCATTGAACACGTTCGCGTCAGGGGAGACGCCAGCTGATTTCATGCGAACGAGCACGTCCTGAATCGCATCGCCGTTCTTGGGGTCAATGTCATGGATGGTGCTGATGATTTCTGAATACGGAGCCACGTCTGGGAGGATGCCTTGCGCGCCACACGCATCTTCAAAAGCCTGGATCCACCTTTGAGCGGCGTCCAGACGGTTGGCGCGCATGTTGACGCTAGCGAGCAAGCCGACTAGGTCTGGGTACTCGCTCAGTTTGATCTGGCGTATGGACACGAAGGCGTGGGCCAGATCATCTGCGAGTGTACCCGGCGCGCGCTTGTCGTCGGTCAGATAATGGACGAGGTCCATGAATGCAGGGACGTCGTACGCCTTTTTCTCCAAGAGTGTTTTCAACGAGGGAACGATCACCTTGAGGTCCGTCGCCTTGCGGACGGCGTTGAGCGCAGCCATGCGGAGAGAGAGGGCATGGACGGCCAAGAAGCCCTCTTTAAGCATACGGTCATGCATGGCGAGCGCGACGTCGAATAGATGTCTTTCCAAACAAAACCGAATCAAACGCATGAATGCAGTAGAACGGTACGTATTGTAAAACTTGTCGTCGGAGAGTTTGGTCATGAGATAGGATTCGAGCGTGTCGGCGCGCGGGGTGAGCAACAGTCTGTCTGCGCCAAAGAGAAGGGTGTTGACCCTCGCTCGGTGTATTTTCAGCGTGGTTTCTTGTGCAGGTTTGACGAGTTCATGGCTGAGACGTATCCAGATGCGCGACAAGACGACAGGTCGACACGCAGCGACACGTCCAAGCATTTCATTTCCTTTTCTGTATACAGGTCCTCCTCCTCATACCCGGTGTGACGTGACAGGGATCACGTGCAGTCCGTGACACACGCGTCCACATTATCAGCGCGTCTCTTTCACTTTCACCATCTCCTCCTCAAAAAATGAGCACGCACGACGAACACCAATACCTCGCTCTCGTCCAACGCGCCATCACCGACGGCGAACCCCGCAACGACCGCACCGGCACCGGCACACACGCCCTCTTTGCACCCCCCGCCCTCCGCTTCACCCTCACCCACGGCACGTTCCCCCTCCTCACCACCAAACGTACCTACCTCAAAGGCATCATCGAAGAATTACTCTGGTTCATCCGTGGCAACACAGATGCCAAGCTCCTCTCGCAACGCGGCGTCAAGATCTGGGACGGCAACGGCTCCAAGACGTTCCTCGCATCGCGCGGGCTCGGACACCGCCGCGAAGGCGACCTTGGCCCCGTGTACGGGTTCCAATGGCGCCATTTCGGCGCGCCGTACGTGGATTGCGAGACGGATTATACGGGGCAGGGCGTCGACCAGCTGCAGGAATGTATCGACAAGATTATCCACAACCCGACGGATCGACGGATCATTTTGAGTGCTTGGAATCCAGCGGGTGAGCGATGCGTTTGCGTTTGCGTTTGCGTCGATTCGGATTGATCGAGGTGGGATGCATGAACAGCGATTCCAGAGATGGCGTTACCGCCGTGCCATATGATGTGCCAGTTTTACGTGCACATGGCGTCGACGCCGGATGGAAAGAATGGGTTATCGTGTCTCATGTACCAACGCTCTGCAGATCTCGGTCTCGGTATTCCATTCAACATTGCGTCATACGCCCTTCTCACACACCTGATCGCACACGTCACCCATACCGAGCCGCGCGAGCTCATCATCCAACTCGGAGACGCGCACGTCTACAAGGACCACATCACCGCGCTCCAAACACAGCTCCAACGAGAGCCGAAACCGTTCCCCACGATCAGCTTTGCACGAGACATTGATCATATTGACAAGTTTGAGTACGATGATATTATAGTGGAGGGATATGATCCACATCCAGCGATACCCATGAAAATGAGCGTGTAACGATACGGAATCCAGTGTGCCTGATACCATGTAACGGAATGCTTGCTAGTCGTACAATGACCATGTGACAAACGATGAAACGATCAGCAACGACTGTATAAAGGCGACGAAAAGAAAAATCCATCAGCAAACCCACCACGCGCAGGAACTCAAGAGGCATCCGCATCTTTCTCGGATAGCCTCGCACTCTTCCTCGGCCGCCCACTCTCAAAGGTATCGCTCACGTTCCGCCCCCGTTTGCTCCTCGGCTTGCGCGACGGTGACTCGCCCCGAAAGTTGAGCGGCACCGCCGTAAACTGGTTCTCTGAAAAACTCGGCGTCCGGCCCGTGGTTCGCGAACGACCGGCCGCACCAACGCCTGCAGGGCCCAACCCCCCTGACACAGACCTGATCGAGCCCGTGCTCACATTGCGTGCCAACATGCGCGGCGTCGACGGACCATCGCCGAGCGTCGGGGATCCCGGCTGCCACACCTTCAAAGTGACCGGCTGTACGTCCACGTCGCTGTCGCCTCCCCCCGCCGCTACAGTACTACCAGGACCGCTCAACACGGCCGGGTCGAATCCCTCTTCTTCTTCCTGCGCCTCCTCTGTCGAGGCAGGCAAGCCATGCGGTCCCGATGGAGCGAGGCTCTTCAAGATGTGGCGATACGCCGCTTGGATGAGCCCGTGAAACGCCTCGTCCTTTGTATACACCCGCAACCACGCCTCTGCAAACGAAGACGGCATCAAGAGCGATATATCGCTGTAATCTGCGTTGGCGCACTCTATCGACGAGCACGTCAACGCGAGTCCTCTCAAAAGGGACACATGACGCACCTTGAGGCTTCTTCTTGGAATAAAACGTCACCTGGTTCAGCGGATTATCCTTCCCCTTGCCATAGTGCAACAACGAACACGTCACGACGACATGGCTCGGCTTGAGCTGCGCCACCAGCTCCTCGTCTACGCCCGTCAACACGCCCGATTTCGCGACCTTGACGATCTCATCGGAGGTTACGTTCTTCTCGACCATGGGCTGGTCCTCGTGCGAAAAGACCTTGAAGTCGACGACCTTGTAGAGGTCACGTGTGCGGATACGTTCAATGATGGCACGGGCAGGTCCGAGTTCCTGGTGACGATGAGGTGTATGTCATTGGGAGGAGAGGACAAAGCGTACCTCTTCCGTTGACTCTTCGATCCTGTTGAGGAGATTATCTGTAAGAAAGACATAACGTTTCGGGTTCTCAACGAGGTCTGCAATCTTGAGAAACGGCTCCGCCGAAAGGAGCGCATCGATAACCATGTACTCGATCGCTTTCGCTGTATGATCGTATGTATGAGTATATGCGCACGATAGATGACCACGTAAAAACGCACTGGTTTTATGATTATAGATCCGCTTGTGGAGGGAGAACCGGGTATAAAATAATTCGTATATCTGGTTCGCGTCCTTGATATCGTAGCATATCTTGCCTTCGACGACGCGTGCAGAATGGATAATCCTGGGAAAAGACACGAGGTATCCGCATGACCGATAGAAGACCTAGAGCATGTATGCGCACGCACCTGGAAATAGAAATGTTGCCCTTATCGCCAACGGCATGACAGTCCCTCAGGATATAGTCGAATCTATGCGTATCGGATCTGATCAACACGCACGGGCACCATCAAAGACGACTCACTTGTCCACGTCAAGTCCATTCCGCTCGTTCGCCACGATCTCGAACAAGAATGGCATCGTCTCGCCGAGCCTGTCGTCCTCTTCAGCACAACACGACCGACAACGAGCGATCCAAAAGGGGCAACCCACGGACAACGCGACGCTTTCCCAGCAATGAGCGCCTTGACGATGATGACCTCCTCGGGTGTGATATCGAGCTGATACGTCTGCACCATATCGTCAAACATCATCTCGCTCGCATGTTCGTGCTTCCATTTTTTCTTGCCTGGTCTACCATACCGGATGCCCGAACACGAGGCGTTAGAAGAAGAAGAAGAAAAAAGGGGGGGTAGAAGCAAGCATGTACGTACAGCGCCGCGGGAATAAAGATGCCGTCCCAGACGTGGGACCATGGACCGTGTCCGAGGTCGTGACACAGCCCTGCCAACTCGACACACTCGATGTGTTGGTCGGTGATGCCGAGCGAGTCGTCCATGTCTCTCAGGTGGGTCGCCATGAGTCGAGCGAGGTAGCCCACGCCTGACGAGGATCAGTCACAGGGCCGGTCGGGTGGCGAATCTGAAGACGCACCGAGACAGTGCTCGAACCGGTTATGGGAGGCGCCGGGAAAGACATAGTACGAGAGGCCGAGCTGTTTGATGGACCTCAGACGTTGAAAATGCTTTCTAGACTCGTTCTGGTGAGGTCCTGGGACGCACGTAGAAGAGCGCCTATACGCACGTGTCGATAAACGAGCAAATCCATGGCGAAAACGAGACTAGGCGACGTCAATGCGAATCATTCAGCCCAATATCGAACCTTGTACTTGCCATAGTCGTGCACGCTGTCCTTGAATTGCCGCGTTTGCAGCAGACGGCTCCGAGTCGACTCCGGGTCTGTCATGGTAAGAGGCAAAAGAGTATTATTCATTACGTGTACTGCGCGTGCAAACTACTACATGAACAAGCCATCCTCCCCCATTTCCTGACTGCCGGGAATATAATTTACCGGAGACGAGCCATTAATAAATGATCGTCCGAACACGCTGGTTTATGCGTCTGGCAGACCCGCACCAGTTCAGTTTGTGCATGTCCTGCGCAGAATCAGCGTCACCGTCCATCCATACACGCATACAACGCACCGTCCGTGGACCGTTGCAGTTTTTGACACTGTCAAAGCCTCTCTCTCACCGACTGCGATGCACACCGCCTCACTTGCCAGACTGCATCCCCAAGTGGCTCATCTGGGCGATCATCGGATCAGTGCCTGTCTGACCCTGCTGGTCCTGCCCCATCCCGGGACTCTGTGCGCCCTGCGGCTGTCCCGCCCCACCCGACGTCTCGTCCTGCAGCCCCTTTTCATCCCCCGACCCGCTCCCCTTGCCCAGCCCCGGCCGTCCCTCCACCCGCCTCACAAACTCACCCCACACCGCACGCTCGTCATTCCCCATCGCTTCAAACAAGTTCCTCACGCTCGGATCCGCCTTGCGATACACTCCACGATGTCGACACACCGTGCTCTTGACATACCGACACCCAAACACGCGCTCAAATGCCACTTTTTGGGTTGCGGTGGGTGATTGTGCCACCAGTACGTCCATCGCGCGGAAACCAGCCGCGATCTCGGACACGGTGTAGTCGTTGGGCCAGCGCTTGAGCGGTGGGTGGGGGTGCTGGGGAAAGAAGGAGCGTGTGGCGGTGTTGGGCGTGTTGGGACCGTACAATGGGGTTGCAGGTATCACGGGGGATTGGAGGTTCATGCCCGGGCCATGGAACGGCGTCGCCATCTCCCCCGCCTCGACCCCGTTTCGAGCAGGTGGGTGGGTGTTGAGTGAGGGACTCGTGAGAGAAGGGGCATAGGGTATCGTCTGGGTGGGTAACATGTAGCTCATTGGGGGTGGGATATACACGTGGGCGGGGTAATTGTCGGGAAAGTAGAATCGCTTGGCGGAAGGCACCTCGGCGCTCTCTGCGAGAGGTCGCTTGAGCTGTGCGGTGGACGTAGGGGAGGGAGTGGGCTGTGAGGCGATGGTGGGGGACGTTTGCTTCTTCTTGGCCTGCAGGGCCAGTTCCTCGGCGAGACCCGTGCATTCCTCGTCGGAGAGGCCAGTGAGGAGGCTTTTTCGGAGCTTGTATAGGAGACGCTGCTCAGACTCGATCGTGCGGACGGTGGTGATCATGTGTTGCTCCCAGTGTCCCGTCACACTGTTGTAGGTATCGACGTACGAGGTGGGCGACAGCTCGAGGTCGGACATGACCGAGGGGTAGTGCGAGAGCGAAAAGAGAGGAAAGGTGGATATTTCGTGGGTGAGCCGAATGGGATCGCAGCTGGACTGTGGAAAAGCGTCAGGGCGAGTGACATGGATCGAGGTTGCGATGTACCCTGTACCAGATGACGAGGGTGACGGAGCGTTTGAGAGCCTGTTCCATCTGGGACTGGCGGTCATCGTGGGGATGGCACTCTGGCGAGGGCGGCTTGACTGCGTGGGCACGGGCCTGGAGAAAAGACTGTTGAGGATTGACTAGGGGTCTGGTTGCGGCGAGCGTATGAACGCGGTCGATTTGGATGGACATTGTCTCGGACTGGACATGGTTGCTGTGAGTGTGTTGGCGGGGATAACGAAAGAGCCAACTTACTCTCGGTCCACTGCTTTGGCGAGCTTGGACAAGCTCCAAGTCCACGAGGCCCACCCGTTTCTCACGAGATTGCCCATAGTGGTATACGAATAACTAGGTTACATGTAGCTTCGTCGACGCATCGTCAGCCGGGATGTAGTCACCACAGTTGCGTATCCTACATTGGTTCACTGGCAACATCATTAGGTACTGATTGGTGCACGACAACAGCTCGAAGCCATTCTTATATACCAACCAGGGTATCTGGACAAAGGGGCTATGACGACAACAAGACCAAACAAACGCTCCAATTAAACTAGTGAGCGTCGCATCTCGTCAGTTGCTGACCCATAGTAACCCCCCGCTCCATCCTGACCGTGTCTTCCTAGCATTTCCATAGTTTTGTACAGTCCGGTATTGTCCAAACACGCCCCTGCAGTCTCCAGCCATGTCTGGCAGCGTACGAGCAAGGAGACCAGCTTCTCCACCCCCTGGTCTTCCACACGTCATTCCTTCAGCACACAAATACCCTCCACTATCCTTACGAAAAGATGTCCTGGACGCGGACGAGCGACGGCAAGCAGCCACAAAAGGATACGGTCCCTCTCGAAAATCGCATTCTCCCGGCGGGCTGAAAATGACACCTGGAGAGTGGAAACTTCTCGTCGTCGTCCTCATAGTCGCGACATTCGTTCGCCTCTTTCGTATATCAAAACCGGACAGTGTTGTGTGCGCATTGAACTCGATTTTCATGGGCCGTGCTAATGTCCCTGTGCGTGTAGGTTCGACGAAGTTCACTTTGGCAAATTTACGGCGCGCTACATCAAGACGCGTTATTTCGTAGATGTCCACCCACCCTTGGCCAAGCTATTGATAACGGCCGCCGCATTTCTATCCGGATTCGACGGCGAGTTCGATTTCAAGGATATTGGAAAGTGGGTCTTATTGCTCGTCCCGAGGTAGCTGACCCTTGACCTGATTTAAAAGGATATTCGAGAATACCCCATACGTCGCCATGCGTATGGTTCCTGCTACACTTGGTGTCGCCACCGTTCCAGTCGCCTACCTTACAATGCGCGCTCTCGATTGCAGAGCTACCACCGCCTTACTCGCTACTCTCTTTTTGACTTTTGAAAATGGCCTCATCACCCAATCACGACACATCCTTCTTGATTCACCGTTGGTGTTCTTCACTGCCCTCACAATATTCCTGTTTGTTGGATTTTCGAACGAGGATAAAAAGGAGCCCTTTACCGAACAATGGTGGACGTGGCTCGTTCTTACCGGTCTTTCACTCGGCGCAGTCCTGTCTTGCAAGTGGGTCGGCCTGTTCACCGTTGCGACTGTCGGCGTCTGCACCATACTGCAGCTCTGGCTACTCCTCGGCGACATGCGCGTCAACCCTCGCACATGGGCAAGGCATTTTCTCGCAAGAGCATGGTGCCTCATCGCCATCCCCATCCTGTTTTACATGACCATGTTTGAGCTCCATTTCATGATTCTTGGAAGTTCGGGCGAAGGTGATGCCTTTATGAGCTCCGAGTTTCGGCAGACGTTGGGGCATGGCATGCCTGATACGTACGCGGGTGCGTTCACGTTTATTATCAGGGTTGGTGTAGTTGATATCGCCTTCAGACGTCGCCCTTGGTTCCCAGGTGGCCATCCGTCATCTGAACACACAAGGTGGCTACCTCCACTCACATCCCCACAATTATCCCGGTGGAAGCGGACGTACGTCAATCTCCGTTGGTGATCGAAATCTATACTGACATTCCATTCAGAACAACAGATCACCCTCTACCCTCACCGAGATGACAACAACGTATGGCTGATTCTCAATGCCACTACCGACAACTATCCCGAATACGACTACGAAACGCAACCCATCGAGTACATTAAAGACGGATCGCGCATCAAACTGCGACACATCGCCACGGACAAGGCTCTCCACTCGCACGAAGTCCGTCCACCCGTCTCCGACGTCGATTTCCAGAACGAAGTATCGGCATACGGCATGACCGGGTATGCGGGAGATGTCAACGACGACTGGGTGGTCGTGATTGACGAAGGGGACAAGAGGGACAGGGAGTCGAGCAAGCGCGTGAAGACGTTGCGAACACACTTCCGGTTGAGACACTTGAATACCGGGTGTTATCTCTTTTCGCACAAAGTGAAGTTACCGGAGTGGGGCTACGAGCAACAAGAAGTGACTTGCAACAAGAATGCGGTCAGGGGAAACTCGTTGTGGTATATCGAGGTCGCCAACCAGCATCCCCGATGTACGTGGTTTGCGTCCTCTCTCTTTCCCGGAGGCTGAATGGGGTGATGGTGTGAAGTACCTGCCGATGCGGAAAAGGTCAACTACAAGATTCCAGGGTTTTTGTCCAAGTTTTGGGAATTGCAGAAGGTGATGTGGACGACAAACGCTGGCCTGACGGACAGACACGCGTTTGACTCTCGTCCGCAGACTTGGCCTCGCCTTATTCGTGGTATCGTAAGTGGCCTCGACACTGGACGATTTGCTAGATAGCTCACTTTATTTCAGAACTTTTGGGTCAAGGATCATCGTCAGATCTATTTAATCGGCAATCCATTCGTTTGGTGGTTAAGCACTGGATCAGTCATCGCTTATGCCCTCGTTCGCGCATTTCTTATTTTACGTGCGAAGCGAGGGTACAGAGATTTTGAAAACAGTAAGCACTGTGGTTAGTCTCGTTCCATTGTCATTGACGTTGACTTGACCGGATTTCTAGCCAAAGTGGTCAAGTACGACTCGCTGTGTGGTTTCCTCTTTACCGGTTACTTCCTCCATTACTTCCCATTCTTCCTGATGAGCCGTCAACTATTCCTACACCACTATTTCCCTGCACTCTACCTTGCGATTCTCTTGTCTTGCGCCGTCTTTGACTTTGCGACGTCGACGTTGAAGCCTAAAATTCGACTACAAGTTGCAGCCGTACTCGCGATCGTGGCGATTTGGAACTTTTCCAAGTTTAGCCCCTTGGCATATGGGAACCCATGGACACAGACACAATGTACGAGTGCGCGGTGGGTAAAGACATGGGACTTTGCTTGGTGGGTTACCTCGTCTTGATCTTCTCAGCGACACTGATGGTCGTCAAACATTTTTATATATAGCAATGAATTGCTCGTCGACGTGAGTCTTTGATTTTATAGAAGAGTTGGATCGGCGTTGACATGTTCCCTTATAGTATTCGCATTACAACGCGATCCCGTCGCCAGAACAGGATAAACCAGCTCCTATGGCCATCGTTGGCGGCGAGCCCGGCGGACGCGCCGCGGTGGTCGTCGATGACGCCGAACCGCCTGTCGCACCCCAGGACAGTACGGCCATTCCAGAGGGGATCGTCGCCGAGCCTGGCAAGGACATCTTTGCAACCGGCGACCGAAAGGCGAAGAGTTCGGCCAGGTTCGAAACAGATCAAAATGACGCGTCGCCGTCTCCTGGGGATCTTGACCGAGACATGAGCGTGGTCGGGGCGGGGACGAGCGGTACGTCCGGGAACGAAGAGAGTAGTGCGAGGACGGGCGAGGCGTCGTCGTCGGGGGACGTGCCTGCAGATATCAAGGAGGGTGTAGTTGTGGCGGGGACCGGTGAGCGGCCAGAGGGACCGTTGGACCACGAGGAGGCATTGGCGGACCAGGCTGCGCACGAGTTGTACCCCGAGGCGAGGGACGTGGCCGAGTGACGCTTGACATGATGATCGCTTTTCCGATGTACAGTGTAGTTTGTCTAATTCTACTAGTTAGAGGGTCATTGGAATGGACATGGACACATAGATTGCGTACGGGGAGAGTTGTCAACAGTTTAGAGTGTCGGTTGGGTAATACTTGTGCGGGATTCACACTTCGGAGCCGCACGATATCTGGGTCCGGCAGGATGTGGACCGAGCCCAATTCACTTGCTAAACTTCGTCATCGGAACAGCGAATCAGCGATGGGATTCTGAATATCTGGTCAACGGACAGGGCGGCCCCTCAAGGGGCTACACGAGAGCGACCCGCCTAAGCCTCGAACGCGCTCTTAGACTGGGTCAGTGACCGTCGTGCGAGGCTACTCCGAGGAAGATCGTCGCTAAGATTTAGTTGTGCGTGATTAAGTAATCACGCATGACTAAGTACGTACAACGTAATACATTTACGAGGTTAGCCTCTGCATCTTATTCTCAAACCACAATGCTCAATCTATCCATCGAACACTTCATTGCGAGACCATGGCGTCGATCACCAAAGAATGTCCCAGTTTCGTTGGTGATACCATCCATCATCATCACAGTCACATACGCTGTTGTCTTGACCCTCACGGCTTTCTTCCTCAGCTCCACTTGGCACCTCCATCGGATGCTCGTCTGTTGGGGGGCATTGACAGGGGCAACGTGTTTCGTATTCCTCTGGGGAACAGCCTCAGCACGTGGTGATGGCAGATGGGTCTTGCTGTGCCGCCTGGCACTGCTTGCTATTACCTGC
Organism: Boletus subcaerulescens; assembly: GCA_038090555.1. Lineage (NCBI taxonomy): Eukaryota > Fungi > Basidiomycota > Agaricomycetes > Boletales > Boletaceae > Boletus > Boletus subcaerulescens. Next base: position 358 of record JBBPNA010000564.1, on the reverse strand, counting down.
ATCAGCAAATGTTCACATTACTTAACTTACTTGGACAGCACTTATGGCAGTCTCATAAGTAACCTAAGTAGATAAGTAGCTACAAGTGTGACAAGTAGTGTTGTGCTAGGCCCGGCCTCAAGCCCCAGGCCGAGCCGAGCCAGGCTTACTTAAGCCGGGCCAAGCCGAGCCCCATGCCAGGGCTTTTCACGGCTTTTGGCCCGGCCCCTGGGATATAAGGGCCGTGCGCCGGGGTCTGGGCCGGGGCTCTAGTGTACCTATGTATGCTTCTTTGATAGTTCGCTAGACGTCCGGGTAGTACCATAAACTGTACATTACTATGAGGCAAGTGTTCATTTTTTCACTACAGACCAGCGTC
>JBBPNA010000563.1:0-16957 GCA_038090555.1 Boletus subcaerulescens | reverse complement strand
ACTCTGCTACAGGTACCACCTCATCACTACTCTCCCCGCCCGGCACCGACCTGGGCCTGGACTGTGATTTAGACTTTGGTCTAGGTTTCATCCTCGACTTGACAGGCGTCACTAATCCTGCGCCTGTTGGCCTCCGAGGCGGCGCCGACCCCTCCGACTCCTCGCCTCTGCTACCATCCGAGTGCGAATCTACGTCGGAACGGATGGCCATTGTCTTGGTTGCTCGTCGTCGTGGCCCGCTCATCTCCGTGAATGCTTGTTTCTCCACCTCATCGTCGGTCTGGACATCTGACTTAGGTTGAACGAGGCGGGATCTGGGTTTTAGAGGATGGGCCGGCTGCGGAATATCCTCATCATCTGCCTCCCCGGTTGGCCGTGTGACTCGCTCCCCCATATTACTGTTCTCCATTCCTTTTTCCTTGAAAATTTTGTGCCCCTCTTTCGATCTCCCTCCCGAGGTACGCACAGAGTCCTCAACCTCTCCTGCAGTCGAAAAGAGGCCCGTTGATGATGTCCCCGGTGCAGTCCGAGGTTTTGCACGTGGATTGACTGCAGTCATCCGTACACGTTGTTTACCATTTTCTGAGGTACGCCGTGTGCCAATCTCGTCGCCGTCATCAGCGGGAAGTTTGATCACATGATCTATAAATGCTCCTGTCGCTGACACCGTCATCGGCGTCGACATTGAATGCTTCACCCTGGTGGACGATGGCGTCTTCTTCATTGAACCCGCCCGAGAACGTGGTCGCACTCGTGATTCCGTCAATACGTCGACGTCTGACATAACCATGGACATGCCATCTGTTGTAGCGTTCGCAAAAGCCTCTCGTGGGGGTGGTGGGCCGAACGAACCTCTGCGTGAACGAGCGCGATATTCCGCGTCGCGTGTCTCTTCTTGTTCCACGTCAATAATGTCAATACCACGACCGCCTGGTACACCACCACCGCTGAGGCCCTGGGTGGGTACTGATTGAGAAGAAGGGGCTGCAGGCAAAGCGAAAACGTAAAAGTGAATGAGTGAATGAAAGAATGAAAAGCAAGAGCGAGACGTACGTCCATCTTTGCTTGTCATCAAGATTTTGCCAAAGTCGACACCCGGGGGATACAGGATGTAGCGCTCAAGTCCGACCGTGAGCGCGCTGGTGTGGGTGAACAAGGCAATATCAGGGAAGGGAGGAGGGACACTTGCCGCCATTCCACGAAACAATCTTCCAACCATGTATGGTTGACGACTGGGATCGACCACGAGAGCGCACGGGTTGTCTTAGGTGACGGCTGGCTACAAGCACATTCAGTCGATTTACAAAGAGCGACGGTATAAAAACACTCACAAACCCGCTATGAGGACCTTGTTCGATTGGCTCATGCTTGGCGTAAACTTGGCGCCGACGAGCGTAATGAGACGTTTAAGATAGTCACGCGCTGCACCGGTGTAATTGGTGATCGAAATCTCCTGAAAAAATGCGACAGTCAGGACCGAATGTTGAAACCGACAAATTTTTAGTGTCACGAACACGATCAATGAGGTCGGGGATGCCACCCCTTGGAGTAGGATACCAGAGCAGCGAGTCGAGGGGGGAGTGGAGCGTGCCACTAGATTCTACGCTAAACAGCCAACTAAGGGTCCCAATGAGAAGGGACGCGCGTGCCGCCTAGGAAAGCGACATATGAGAAGTGAGGCGTGATCGTCCAGAAGTGGACACATACCTTGAAATACGATTTGCCACTCCGCCATCGTGTGACGAGCACGTCAGATTCATCGACTGCCTTTTCTTCCAAATGCTCGTCTGCATCCTCGGGGATGGGCACAATGACGCCACCGGCGCGCTGGATACGTGCTTCAATCGCGCGTCGTGAGCCGCCTGCCAATTCTAGTGAAGGAGAGAGAAGAACGCGACGACCGGCCCAAACGCGGACATGTTCGCCTTCATTAGAGGCGTTCGTACCGTCTCCCGCCTCTGCGTCTGTATCTGCAGCAGGTTTTCGTCTCCGTTTACCTTCTGTAGCAAGCGGGTCATCGTCAACATTGAGGGTCACGCCAGGGCGCAATACAGGTGGGTCTGGCCAAGTGTAGGGTGTTTCTGGGATGCGACGACCGAGACGGACGGCGTCGTCGAACCAGTGCGGGGTGAGGATGCACATGTTGGTTTGGGGTGCGAAGTGAAGGGCGGTGTTGTACTGGATAGCAGAGTGAGAGGAGTGAGCGCGGCGGTTGGGGGAGGGGTGAGTACCTTGTCGCTGCCTGTACGGAGGGCAAAGAGATGGGTGACATCGCGAGTGAGACCGACACGCCATTGACCGCCGAGTGCGGTGATGCCTGCTGAGAGCACCTCCAAGTCGGCCACAGAAAGCTAGAGTGAACATGATGACGCGCAACGAAAATAGGGAGTAAAGAAAACGCACGTCGGTAGCACAAGCGACGACACCCGAGAAGATCATAGCCGGGTCTGGGGAGTAATACTGCTCGCTACAATCAAACGACGGCACGTGTGAGTTACACAACACGGAGAAGGAGAAATACGCACGGCTGGCGTTTTCCCATGACGATGCTGCGATCGACCCAGCGGTCTGTGACGAGTTTGACGGTGGGGTCGTTCGTGGCACTGTTGTGGGCGTGAGAGGCCGCAGGGACGATGACATGGGTGTAGGGTGGATGTGGAGCTGCGCCGTTGAGGTCGAGCACAGCGGCGAGTTCGTTTCTACGCGTCGGGGAGAGCGAAGGGGAGAGCGAATAGCACACCTCATCGAAGACGGCCATCTCGATGGTAGTGGCGCGACTTGGCTCGATGACGCGTGGTGAAAAATCCACTCACAGGGTCACGTGACCCAACCGTACGTTTTTGCGACGATCTACATTGGTATAGAATCCGTACATACACCTGATTTGAACGCAAACCTCTTGACTGTCCCAAGAAACATCAGTGTGCCCCAGTTTGAATTCTTAAGCCACAAAAGTCTCGGAGTCCATCCATATTACCTGGCCCGACTCAAGTCTCTGCTTCTTCACATTCAGGGGCTTCGTGATTTCTCCGTCGACTTCCATTCGGTCCCGTCGAGGCCGCAAGGCCTTTCTTGCGTCGTAATCCCCTATGTTCCCAGCGTCCGAAAACAGTGGAGCTGAATACCTGCCCCATTCAAGCAATGATGGCCGCTGCTTGGGATTAAGCACCATCAGGTCCTTCGCAAACACCCTCAGGGATTCGTCTTCTTTGCCGAACCTACCAAGCAGAGACAGAAGAACACGCCCACAAGCCCATCGGTCTGCCTTGATTGGACTGTGCCTCTTCTCGACCTCGGGCGCCGTCCAACCTCGTGTTCCGCACTGGTCATCGACCTCCTCGTCCTCGTCCTTTACTTGCATTGCAATATCGAAGTCGATGATTTTCAAGTTGAAGTTCTTGTCGACAACAAGGTTGTCCGGCTTAATATCCCTGTGAGCGATACGATGCTCGTGAAGATACGCGACACCCTTGATGAGGCCCAGGCAGACTTGGGAAACCTTGCTTTCAGGAATGGCTCGGAATTCAACGTAGTCCCCGACGGTGGTCAGTTTGGGTAAAATGGCCCACCCGTTGAACGAATCGACCAACGAGATGACATGGTCAGACTTAAGCGGGATGGTATCGAGAAGTCTGAAGATCTCGAGCTCGTTCGATTCCTCCCGAACTTTTTTCGCGATGAATTCCTCGTCCGGGTTCGAGGGTCGATACACGGTGAGAACATGATCCGGCATCTGAGGTCGAGCGTCAGCATGGCGAATAAGTGAAGAGGGTTGCCAGGACCTTGGAAAGTGGCGCCCATTCGCCGCCGCTAGCATCCACGATGACTTCCGGTTTCACCTCATACCCATGTGCTCTAAGTTGTGCGTGGCCATCTCCACCCCCTCCGCCCGCACCGTCATCGTTGTTGTTATCTGTACGAAGATGCTTCCTGCTGCCATGACTGGTCGGGTTCTTGGGGTGGAACGACTTCAAATGGCAATCGTTGATCCTACTATGGAGCTCGCGAATTGCGCCCTTCGCAGTTGAGTCTTGGGTTTGGTCTAACTCTACGGAAAGTAGGTTGTACAGGTAGCGTGCGAACTCGGCGCGACCATGCGGGCCATTTAACGACAATCGCAGTTCGTTGTAATAAACCTGCGACGGCCGAGTCTGAGAGTTGTTTATCACATTAGAGTACAACACACCGTTTCATCGTTCTGGTTCTGAAATAAAGTATAGCGAATGGCGGTGCCCTCATCCCAAATAAAGACAGCACAGAGGACGAAATTCTTCTCCCTGAACGTGCTCACAAACTTGTTCGCGAAACGGACGATAAAAGCCCCTGTCGTAAGCATCCGGATAAGATCCATAGGCCATGAATGCTGTGATGTCGAGTTAACCTCCACGAGCAACCGAGGTAAAGTGGAGATTGAGATCAAAAAGACACTCCTAGGACAATACTGACGTTGTTCATTATCATTATCACGTTTCACGATAACAGTGATAGGCCAATTTTTGTCGCTGCAAAGACCATGAACATGGAAGGGGGCAAGCAAACGAGCACCTACCTCAGAGCGACGGCCGTCCTGTTCTCTGCCATAAGGAGCACGCCAAAGAAGATCGAGTCCATAAGATGTTCCTTTAGAGGCCCATGCCATTGCCAACATGTTTGCCATTCATAAGACGCGACGTGATATGCGGTATGCATCACCTCCAATAGGCCAGCAGAGCGCACTTCCTCCTGAGATCCGTCTTCCGATCGAGTCCTCGGAAGCTCAAAATATGATCTAGGAGCATCGAACATGTGCGATTCAGGCAGCTACGGTAACCGTCAAAATCGAACAGCAGACAGACAGATTGAGGAAACAGCGCACATTGTCGGGAAGACGTGGCTTTCTGACCAATTTCCGCTCAAAAGTCGTAACAAAGTCTGGGATGACCATGTTTTGAGCTTTCTCTATCTGGTTCCTCTGGATATCGGACTCTTCGAACTTTCCCCAATTCCGCACTTTAAGAAAGATATCCTGGTAGTCTTGTAAGCGGTCGCCATTAGGAATTGGTTCCTGAACTTGGGGACAGCGTATTCGTCAGATATCCTGAGCCAGAGGAAGGAGATGTCAGAAACACTCACCAAGGGTCGGGCTATCTCCAGAGGCGGAAATCTCGACAACAACAAACAAAGGCTCGAGAACTGGCACACCCAGGAAATTGGGCGCTAAAGCGAGTCCTTGGAGTGGTTCCCCATCACCTGTCTTGTGAAGACTCTCCCGTAGTTTATCATCGTCTCCCGATACCCTGAATAAGCGTAGAGCACCTGCACCCACGTCGCGAAAAACCGTTGGCTCCTTGTCCTTGATGGCCTCCTGAAGGTCGGGGACGGTCTCCGTCATTGGAATCTTCACCTGGAATCTGGAGTCGAGAGTGCGCCCTCGTAACCAACAATAAATTGTAATTATCGGCAGATCTGGAGAAGAAGAAGAAGAATCAACTGCGAGGACCAGCTTGAATCGCTTCTGCCACATACCCACTATGACATGGATGTTGTATTTGGGTGGCGGTTCCGAGAAAACTTCTGATAACTCTTGGTACCCCTCCAAGAACTCCGCATGCGCCGAGAGGTTGAGTGTGCGGAGATGGTCCTCATAGGGTTGGGATAGGGGATAATTGGGCTTGTAAAGAGCGAGAGAATCTGCATCCACGTCGCGAAAAGTATTTGGCTTCTCGTTCTTGATGGCCTTCTGAAGATCGAAGACGGTCTCCGTCTTTGAAATCTTCACCTGGAAGGTCGCTTTAGGATTTTGAGAACGGATCCAACAAGCGAGCGTGAGCATATCCATGGTGATGGTTGTTGTCCAGGCGTGTGAAGGTGACATAAGCCAATTACCTTGATTGTTTTGCTACAGTAGTAAACAGGGGTAAACACACAGTCGATGTCGCTTATCAAATGCTTGTGCTTGGCGGGGAAATAATGTTGCCATAGTGGCACATGGATATGTGGAAGTGCAGTCTCTGTCCTGAAGGGCTGGCTCTGCCAGTGTGGCCCTTACTAGTACTAGTGATACTCAAGGTAGACGAAAAAGATGCTGACCATTCTCAGACTAAATACTCAAGTGTAATATCTGCCTTGATTGTATTGCGATATTATTATCTTCAATGACTTATTCCAATCATATTCTTCTGCAGCCCCTTCTTCAGCATTACACACCCATATGACATCGTCCCTTACTTCCTCTATGTCCCTGCAAGTGTACTTCAAGTCTGTCAGAACAAAGTTGTCACCTGACTCCAATGCACTCCAACACCGGACTATTTTCAATGAGTGAGAGGTGAATACATGATATGTCTACCATGTTCAAGCCAGAACCTCAGATAAAATTTATGATCAAATAGATGTTGACAAATGATGAGTTCTGACTTGTTCCATGTTCCGGTCTCGGAACCCCTATTCCAGAACCCCTTCTGGAACTTTCCTGCACCTTCTGATCTTGGAACCTCTGGAACCACTTCCAGAATATTCCCGCGCTCTCAGAACCTCGGAACCACTTCCAGATTCCTCAGAAGTGCGGAAGCACCAGAAGTACTACAAGTCTTATTTGCTTAAACCTTATAAGGTTCTTTCAGGTTCATCATGACAATATTGTAGGTAACATAATATGAGTATACCTCATCCACAGCATATATATACTTGCACCTCACTTACAAGCACCTCAGTCATTTCCACCCATCTTAGGCACCGGCTGAGGTGAGCTACTTTACTTACTAGTTTTCTATCTCCAACTAATGTACTATAGTATCAAGCAACTGTTCCTCTCTCTCAGACTTTGTTAGATGTTACAGTGTTTCTGAGAAGCACTAGCAAGCTCAGGCAGGTCATGTACAGACAATGTGTCTGTTCTCGCTTTCTCAACAAGCACAACATGTAATGACCTAAGTCCTGACTATGGTCGAGAAGTTCAATGGAGCACTTGCTGGGACTATGTGAGAGTGGCAATTGGGTCTATTGCTAAGGCTAGAGCCTTCTGGTAGGAATAAGGAAAACAACAAGAGAAATAGACTAAGGTCTATACTACTTAGAGTATGACTATATATACTAAGAGAGACTGTGCACAGACTATGCTGTGCTAGACTATAAGTAGTAACTAACTGTGATACTGGGTACTGTGAGGCATAGATAAGCATAGCCTAGATAAGAGGGACTATTGCTATTGGACAATAAGGGAAAGTGAGTCAAAGGGAAAAGCATGAGGCAAGCATGAGGATGACATGAGTACAACATGTGTTGCACAGCTGAGATAAGGTCATGTGACTAGCATGTGACTAGAGTCTAGAGTGTAACGAAGTGCGCGGTACTCTGTTTGTTTCTACTGTGAGGACAGTAGGTGCCACAAGCGTAATGCAAGTGACAAGAGGAAGGTATGTGCCTAATGGGAGGTACTCACTAGGTCTGAGGATAGAGGTTGCTAGCTTGAGGAGCAGAGGTGTTCTTTATAGAAGCAAATAGGAGATGCTTGTATAAGAGAGAGTGTTACAACTCATGGCATGATGTGATGTCATTCTATTCTTTTCTTTTGCCTTAGACTTCCTTAGACCACTCTGTCTCTGGAACCCCTTGTCCCCTCGCCCCCTTGTCCCCTTGCCCCCTTGTCCCCTTGCCCCCTTCTCCCCTTGCCCCCTTGTCCCCTCACCCTGTCCCCATAGATCTCTCTAGACCCTCTATGGACTTGTACGTCGTCTTTCCCTCGTCTTTGCCTTGACTCCTCATTCCTCCTTACCTTGTCTCGGACCTTGTACCCATATCTCAGGTTCCTTCGCCTTCTCGTCTTCTTTGCCTCATGTCTCAGACCTTGTACCCATATCTCGGGTTCCTTCGACTTCTTGCCCCATGTCCTCTTATCTCGGACCTTGTATCATTACTCTGGTTCCTCGTCTTCTCTTCTCTTTGATCCCCGTGTCCTCGTCTTCTCTCAAACCTTGTACCACTATCTTGGTTCCCTAGATCTCCTCGGACTTCTTCGTATCTCCCTGTCTCTGTCCTTGTTTCCTTTCCTGTCTTGGTCCGTGTGCAGCCACACACACTATATAAGCCCTCGCCTCTGTACCTTGTACCCTAACTGAGTCTACCTTGTGGTAGATGCCTTGTACTCTTCATTGTCCTTGTATCACCACTTTGCCATCTACCTAGTAGGCCAGCAACCATGAACCATCTTCATTCATGACTATGCATCTCTTTGTCTCCTGAGGAATCCTGCCCTCAATCCCTGCCCCCATGAATGCATGGCCAATCCGCTGGCTAAGGTCCTACCTCTTGGTTCCACCGACCGTCGTCGCTACAGTGGGACCAGTCGTAACAGAGAGTATAAGAACTAAGGAGAGCGATACAGAGTGAGCTCTCCTCTATATAATGTTCAGGTATTGTTTGTACCTGTATGCCTCTACTCTAGGGTAGGTAAAGATAAGAGATAGGAATGAGTCATATCATATCACGAATGATAAAAGTTCTATCTATAGCCAATAGCAATAATGGCAGTTATCTATGATGTCATATGATGAGTAATATGTGATAGTGTACTCGGACTTATTGTCTGAAGGTCTGGTCCACTGATGTAATCAGGTCTAGAATCTGGGTTATGGAATAGAAGAGCAGAAAGCGAATATCCAGATTTCAACACTCCTCCTCACTAGAAACATAAGTCATCATGAAAATGAAGATAAAGTCAAACTTTTTCATCCACGCTCAAAGGCTATCTTTTCAAGATTCTTAGTAAAGATATCTGCAAACTGTTATTGGGAAGGAACATAGAATAGTTCAACTTCACCTTCTTCAACAGCCTCCCAAATATAGTGTTCAGGGATGCGAACATGTTTAGTTCATCCTTCTTGAGCTGGATTCAAAGCAAGAAACATAGCTCCCTGGTTATCGACACACAGGGAAATAGTGGAGAGGGGAAAAGAAAGTTCCTTGAACAGATTGTGGATCCATTGGATCTGTCTGCAACATTCTGTCATTCCACAGTACTTTGCTTTGGTGGATGAAAGTCAAACTCTCTTCTGTCGTTTAGAAAGCCATGACACAATTCTGTTGGCAAGAAAGACAGAATAACCTGTAGTAGACCGTGAGGTCTCTATGTCTCCAGCCCAATCAGTATCAGAGTAAGCGACGAAACCATTGACTGGTCCATCCGCAGCGTAGGTCAAGCACAACTTGATAGTATGTGTGAGATAGCGCACTATATAAAGCGCCTTCTGCAAGTGTTCCTCTGAGGGATTTGCAGAGAACTGCGACATCTTGATCACGGAATAAGCAAGATCAGGTCTTGTGCCAAGCATGATGTAAAGCAATGATCCAATGACCGATTGATAATGACTTCAAAGAGTTGGGTTTGATTCTCCTTCATTGGGTTTTGGAGTATATCCAGAAGGAAGAGGAGTATTGACTGGTTTGCAGTCAGTTTGACCAAAGCGCTCAACTACTTTTTCAGCATAGGAGCATTGATCAAGCCTCAGAGTGCGTTTCTTGCGATCTCTGGTTATCCTCATTCCAAGGTATTCTTTGGCTTCGCCAAGATCTCTTGATTCCCAATGATCCATGAATTGTTTCTTGTGCTTGAGGACAAGTGATCTATCATTACCCATGAAAAGAGCATCATCAACATAAAAGACAAGAATAATCAGTTTATCATCAATAAACTTTATGTAAACCCCTGGATCTGAATAGCATCTCTTGAATCCGAGTTCAAGGAGGGATTTGTGAAGCTGCTTGTTCCATTGGAGTGCAGCTTGTTTTAAGCCATAAATAGCCTTTCTAAGTCGACAGACCTTTTTCTTCTGGCCTTTTTGAATGAAACTCTCAGGTTGAACCATATACAGCTCCTCATTGAGGTCTCCAAATAGGAAAGCTGTTTTAACGTCCAGAGCTTCAAGCTCCCAGTCTTCCAATGCTGTAAGGGCAAGGAGTAGACGGACAGTTTCAAACCTGGTTACTGGTGAAAAGGTTTCTTCATAGTCAATACCAAAGATTTGTGTGAAGCCTTTGGCAACAAAGCGAGCTTTCTTCTGGCCATCACTTTTAACTGTATAAACCCATCTTCCCTTGATGGGTTCACGACCTTTGGGTAGATCAACAAGTGTCCAAACCTTTTGGCTCATGAGGGACTTGTATTTTTCACTCATTGCTTCTCTCCAAGATCTCTGTTCTGATGAGGAAGTGAGCCTCAAAACATCCTTATATTGTTTAGGAATGCCATATCATCATCCTCATTTGTAGGCCTAGCAGGAACTGGTTGTTCTGCTATATGGACAGTTTCTTGCTCCTCCTGGCGAGTATTTGACTTGCCATGAATCTCCTCCTCAATTTTGAGGGGTGATCTATTCCCATAAGCATTATCAGGAATGATCCTTGGTTTAACATTCCTAGTGGAATGTCTCTCCAGTACAGGAGGTTGAAATGGTGCTTTGGGTGCAACTGGAGGTTGACGAGCATGAGATTGTGATGAAGGTGGAGGTGCATAATGAACTGGTGTGAATCTCGAAGGATCCCAATGAGGTGGAGAAGGAACAGATGGTGGTGGAGAAGGAACAGATGGTGGTGGAGATGGAGTATTACAATCAGATGGTGGTCCAGGTGATTGTGGTGGTGAAGGTGATCTGGATCTAGGACGAGGTAATGGTCCAAGATCTGGTATGTTAACTATAACATGACGAGAGGGATTGGTAGGAGGTTCCGGGTTCTCCTTATCCGATTCTTCATCTGATAGGTTGTTTGCAGGATCTTCTAGTATCTGGGCTTGGTCTTCAACAACAAGATCTCTAGAACATGATCTGAATTGAGTCTCATCAAATGTGGCATGGGTAGAGATAAAAAGACGATGTCTGGCTTGTGGCCAGAATCTCCAACCCTTGGTATTGATTTCGTAACCAATGAACGTCATCTCTTCAGCTTTAGGGGACAGTTTGTCCTTTCTTATCTCCGGAGGTATGAAGACAAAAGTGCTGCAACCGAATATTCTGAAGTATGAAATATCAGGGACTGAACCATTGAATAGTTCAATGGGTGTCTTCCACCCATGACGATGAACTGGTTGTCTATTGTAGACATGAAGCACAGTCCCCAGGGAATCTTGCCAGAAGATCCTGGGTAAGCAAGCATGATGGCGCATTGCCTCAGCCTTCTCCATAATGGTACGATTGAACCTCTCTGCATGTCCATTCTGTTGAGGGGTATGAGAACAGAAGTCTGATGGGTTATCCCTCTGGATGCAAAGAACAATTGAAGGTCTCGACCCATATATTCCCCCCCTCGATCTGAACGTACAGAGGTGACTTGAGAGTCAGAATGAGCTTCAAGCCAGGCAAACTGGTGCTGAAGCGCAGTCAAAGTACCAGACTTTTTTCGAAGGAAAGCAAGGAGAGATAAGCCAGAATAATCATCAATGAGGGTCAGCACATAGCGAGACCTGGAGCATGACTCGACAGGAAATGGTCCCATGAGATCGGTATGAAGGAGAGCAAGAGGACGAGAAGCATGCTTGATCGAGAGACCGAAGCTGTGATCTGCTATTTTTCCCTCAGAGCAGCCTTTACAAGGAGGAAAGTTGGAAGGAATAGTGATGTCTGGACAGCCAGAAGTATGACTGTGAAGCTGCCAGAGTGCGTTCTTGGAGCAATGTCCAAAACAAAGGTGCCACAAAGAGAAAGAATCAATTGAGGTCAATGAGGCAATCTTTCCTGGAGTAATCATAGAAGACTGAAACCAGTGCAGATTGTTATCTGGAAATGAGGCAGATGCCCGGATTACCAGATGTCCTCAGTTGTTCCAGATACAAGTTTCTGTAGAATCGATTTCAAATTGATACCCCTGAGAGGTCAGGGTAGCAACAGACAAAAGTCTGTGTGATGCTTGAGGTGCATACCATATTCATTCAAGGACCAAAGGGTCACTTCCATGTGGTCAAAGAATAACCTTACCAGGACCATACATGGAGACAAGGGAACCATCAGCAATCGATGCATTTTTGGTTCCTTGTGAGAGATGAGCAAAGTCATCAAGATATGGAGTGACATGATCAGTGCAGCCACTGTCAATCATCCAATGTGAACAAGTTGGACTTAGTGTGTTTCCAACAGTGTACCAGGCAGAAGAGAAGATATGATTCTCAGTTTTTGTTACATCACTAGGAGGTAAGGGGGTCTCTCTCATTGTCATCCCTTGGATGCCACATAAGAGGTTAGTGAAAGAAACCAGATCGTAATCGTTAAAGTAGGATGAAGTCTCCTTCTTAAGAGGAAACTCTCTGATCGAATGACCAGGTAACGATTGTCCCATGACTAATCCTCCTAACACGGAGGTAGTCTTCTTCATCTTCATCTTTGGCTTGGCGATCCTACCAGCTTGATCCATACTCTCCAAAGGATCAGAGGGAGAGACGGCGGGAGTGAAAGGACTGGTGGACAGCAGATTGCATGTCTGGCGAAATGTCCATTGAGTCATCCAATGGTCCATCCCATCCATGTTCAACAACATCAGAGTCAAAGCTATGATGTTTGATAAAGCTCTGATGTTCGACATCCATATCCTGAAGTCTAGAGGTAGATAATGAAGTGCGCGGTACTCCGTTTGTCTCTACTGTGAGGACAGTAGGTGCCACAAGCGGAATGCAAGTGACAAGAGGAAGGTATGTGCCTAGTGGGAGGTACTCACTAGGTCTGAGGATAGAGGTTGCTAGCTTGAGGAGCAGAGGAGTTTTATAAAAGCAAAGAGGAGATGCTTGTATAAAGAGAGTAAAAGAACTAAGGAGAGCGATCCAGAGTGAGCTCTCCTCTATATAGTGTTCAGATATTGTTTGTACCTGTATGCCTCTACTCTAGGGTAGGTAAAGATAAGAGATAGGAATGAGTCATATCATATCATGAATGATAAAAGTCCTATCTATAGCCAATAGCAATAATGGCAGTTATCTATGATGTCATATGATGAGTAATATGTGATAGTGTACTCGGACTTATTGTCTGAAGGTCTGGTCCACTGATGTAATGAGATCTAGAATCTGGGTTATGGAATAGAAGAGCAGAAAGCAAATACCCAGATTTCAACAGAGTGATCCATGATCACATGACTTGATAAGATAAGAGTTGCAAGGGTTATCTGTTAAGACTTAGCTATGTGGTAAGTGATAAGAGACAAGATTAGATTGCAAGTTATAGCATCTGTTGCACAATGCATTTAGTGGAATTAGATTGTGAAAGAAAGATAGGGGTTAGAAAGAAAAGAAAAATGTTAAGTCCAAATGCTTAGCATAGTGATTGTAACACTTTCCCCGTCCTATGATCAAGCATCCTGATTGATCAAATACTCTCCATGTCTTGAAACTCTTCTTCAGAATCATGATCCAAAGTGGTTGGGTCACTGGCCTGAGAGACTGGACTGCCAGGTATGTCTCCATCATTGCCCCAGGCATGATTGCCAGGTTCCCCCATATTTACCACTAATGGATGTGGGTGTGGTTGGGAGTGAGGATGGAAGGTGGTGAAGTCGATCAGGTTGTTGCAATAGCTAGTAGCTAGCATTACCACATGGGCTACTAAGGAATCTACTCTAGAGTTACTTACCTTGGAGGGGTTGGGGTTCTCAGAGATGATAGTGGTTGCTGGTCAAAAGAGATACTGTATATTATATTCAGACTCAGTTGAGTCTTAGATATGCTTTGTAATGCTTACTTAATATAAGGTCACATGACTGTAAGTACGTGTCCTTTCAACACTCCCCCTTGTCTAGTATACAGTAAATACATAGATATCAAAGTGAGGAATATAAAGTAAAATAGAAACATCCACACAGTCTTATGATGGCGAGTTGAATTCCAAACCAAGCTGGGAGCGAAACTCCTTGAACTTGACATGTCCAAGGTTTTTAGTGAACATATCCATGGGATTGTTGGTCCCTGGGATAAAGAGCAGCTCTACCTGCTTTCATAGCATTATAGCATCACATATGAAGTGGTAATGGATCTGGATATGTTTGGAATGTTTTTTGGTAACTGGGTTCTGTGCAATAAAAAGCAACCCTTGATTGTCACCACAAACAGGGATGGGACCAAGGCGATAGCCAAGTTCCTCCATCATTTGATGAATCCAAATAGCCTGGTGCATACAGTCACTCAAGGCCATGTACTCAGCTTCTGTAGAAGACAGAGCTGTGGTCTTTTGTAAGTGTGAGTTCCACAAGAACACACCATCCGCGAATTTCAGGTAAAAACCTGTTTTCAAGTGAGACGTGACTTTGTCTTGTCCCCAATCAGAGTCAGTGCAGGTGATGATGCCTTTACCAGTCTTGCCACTGTATATGAGAGAGTAGTCTTGGGTATCAAGAAGGTACCAGCAGATGTATAGAGCTTTGTTCAGATGCTCTTCTGATGGGTTTGCAGACATGCAGGCGAGTTGGGTAACTGCATATGAGATGTCAGGTCTTGTGCCGATCATAAGATACAGCAATGATCTGATGACCTGTTGGAATCACGTCCAAAGTTCCGGTTGGATGGGGAGATCATTCTTCTCTGGATAGTAGCCCTGAGGGAGAGGGGTGTTGGCGATTTTTGCATTAGTCATGCCACATCGCTCTATGACTTTGTCAAGGTATTCTCACTGGTCTATCTTAATCATTTGACCATCTCGATGTATATTCATTCTTAGGAATTTGCATGTTTCTCCTAAGTCGTGACAGTCCCATTTCTTCATGAATGTAGCCTTAACCTTGTCTATGAAAGGTTTGTTGGGGCTGCAGAAGATGGTGTTGTCTACGTAGATAATCGCTAGGACGAGCTTTTTGCCTTTGCGATAGATGAATAGGCCAGCATCTGTTTTAAGACGCATGAAGCCTAGTTCTTTCATGGATTTGTCAAGCTCGCGCCACCAAGCTAGTCTGGCTTGCTTAAAGCCGTATAGGGCACGGAGTAGTTGCAAGACCTTCCCTTTGAGATGAGGGGGCATAAAGCCTTCAGAGAAGTCCGTGTATAATTCTTCATCCAGTTTGCCATATAAATAGGCGGATTGGACGTCGAGACCTGTGATGTACCAGTTCTCTGTTGCTGCGAGGGCAAGCATGCACCGCACTGTCTCGAAGTGTGTTACAACTCACCTCGGCAACACCCGGTTGCGCCGTTCTTTTCTTTTCTTAGAACCTAAACCTCCTCGGACCATACTGTTCCTGGAACTCTCGTTCTCGCCCTCTCGTCCTCGCCCCCTCGTCCTCATCCTCTCGCCCTCGCCCTCGTCTCCTCATCCCCTCGTTCTCTCATCTTTGTCCTCTCCTCCTCATCCCCGCCTCCGCCTTAGCCGTGTCCTCATAGATCTCTTTAGACTCCCTATGGACTTGTACGTCGTCTTTCCTTCGTCCTTGCCTTGTCCTCGTTTCTCTTGTCTCGGACCTTGTACCCATATCTCGGGTTCCTTCGTCTTCTCTTCTTTAACCTCCGTCTCTTTGTCTTCCTCGCCTCATGTCTCGGACCTTGTACCCATATCTCGGGTTCCTTCGACTTCTCGCCTCATGTCCTCTTATCTCGGACCTTGTACCATTACTTTGGTTCCTCGTCATCTCTTCTCTCTGATCCCCGCGTCTTCTTCTTCTCTCACACCTTGTACCACTATCTTGGTTCCTTAGACCTCCTCAGACTTCCTCGTATCTCCTTGTCTCTGTCTTAGTTTCCTTTCTTGTCTTGGTCCGTGCGCAACCACGCACAGTATATAAACTCTCACCTATGTACCTTGTAAATCCATCTTGGTCTACCTTCGGGTAGCCGCCCTGTATCCTTGTAACCATACTCCTCTTTGACGGCTGCCTTAGCAGGCCAGCAACTATGAACCACATTACTTGTAACTACGCGTCCCTCTGTCCTTGAGGAATCATGCCCTCTAAACCTCCGCCCCTCTGAACGCGTAACCAACCCGCTGGCTAAGGTTCCACTTCTTGGTTCTACCGGCCGTCGCCGCTACAGTAGGACCAGTCGTAACAAAGTGTATGATGGGGGAGAATATCTGATTGAAATCAATCCCTTCCACTTGGGAGAAGCCTTTGGTGACAAGCCAGGCTTTCTTTCTACTGTCTGATTTTACATCAAAGACCCATTGGTTTTTAAAAACCTTCCTGTTTGTGGGTCAATCTATAATTTCATAGACCTTGTGGTCCTTGAGTATTTGTAACTCATTATGGCAGGCTTTACACCAAAGGGTTTGTTCCTCTTGTGGTAACTTGAGGATGTCACAGTATATCCATTTGTGGTAGTTCATGTTGGACTGTTCTATTTCCAGCGGAAAGGCATGGCTGCAGAGGTATGAAACCAATGCGTCTCCCCCTTCCCTGGTGATGCGCTCTACATCTTCTTCCAACAGAGTTGGGGACAGAGGCATTCCTCCAGGGACAATGGGTGAATCCAAAGGTCCAGCTGGTGCTTCTCCAATGAGTCTGTGCCAGTCAGAGATGCATTTGATGTCTCGAAGCTGCTTTAGTAGTTCACAGCACTCCCCATACACATTTCCAGGACAAATGGGGGCATGGTGCTCTTGCTGTGGGCACTCTGGCCAAGCAGGTGGAGGTGGAGGCAGATGATGAGGAGGGGTAACTGGAGGTGCTGGTGGGGCCAGCAGCAGTGTAGGAACCCTAGGAGGTGCTGCTGGAGGTGGAGTAATTGGCCTGGGGGCCGGGTGACAATGGACAGTAGGAGGAGCGATTTCCACATCTGACCCCTGGTCCGATGATTCAGAACTAGTTTATTTCACCCGGTGCAGAGGCCTTCGGCCCCTGTCATCCTAGTTTTTAAACTCAGCCTATGTTGGATGAGTGCACCTGGGAATTTTGATGCCTTCTTGAGAGTGTGTTGACCTTGGTAGGTGTCTGGTCCTTGCAGTGATTCCCCTCTGTGGCAATTGAGTGGGCTCGCAAAGCTCACCCACCCCATCTGCCACAGAGGGGAATCACTGCAAGGACC
>JBBPNA010000562.1:0-17024 GCA_038090555.1 Boletus subcaerulescens | reverse complement strand
CTTACCTTGGATGGGTTGGAGTTCTCAGAGATGATAGCGGTTGCTGGTCAAGAGAGATATATTATATTCAGACTCAGTCGAGTCTTATATATGCTTTGTAATGCTTACTTAATATAAGGTCATGTGACTATAAGTATGTGTCCTTTCAACACTCCCCCTTGTCTAGTATACAGTAGATACATAGATATCAAAGTGAGAGTGAGGAATATAAAGTAAATAGAAACATCCGCACAGTCTTATGACGGCGAGTTGAATTCCAAACTGAGCTGGGAGCGAAACTCCTTGAACTTGACATGTCCAAGGTTCTTAGTGAACATATCCACGGGATTGTCAGTCCCTGGGATAAAGAGTAGCTCTACCTGCTTCCATAGCATCACAGCATCATGTACAAAGTGGTAACGGATCTGGATATGTTTGGAATGTTTTTCGGTGACTGGGTTCTGTGCAATGAATAGCGACCCTTGATTGTCACCACAAACAGGGATGGGGCCAAGGCGATAGCCAAGTTCTTCCATCATTTGATGAATCCAAATAGCCTGGCACGTACAGTCGCTCAAGGCCATATACTCAGCTTCTGTAGAAGACAGAGCTGTGGTCTTTTGTAAGTGTGAGTTCCACAAGAACACACCATCCACGAATTTCAGGTAAAAACCTGTTTGCAAGTGAGACGTGACTTTGTCTTGTCCCCAATCAGAGTCAGTGCAGGCGATGATGCCTTTACTGGTCTTGCCACTGTATACGAGAGAGTAGTCTTGGGTACCAAGGAGGTACCGGCAGATGTATAGAGCCTTGTTCAGATGCTCTTCTGATGGGTTTGCAGACATGCGGGCAAGTTGAGTAACCGCATATGAGATGTCAGGTCTTGTGCCGATCATAAGATACAGCAATGATCCGATGACCTGTTGGAATTGCGTCCGAAGTTCCAGTTGGATGGGGAGATCATTCTTCTCTGGGTAATAGCCCTGAGGGAGAGGGGTGTTGGCGATTTTTGCGTTAATCATGCCGCATCGCTCTATGACTTTGTCGAGGTATTCTCGCTGGTCTATCTTAATTGTTTGACCGTCTCGATGTATGTTCATTCTTAGGAATTCGCGTGTTTCTCCTAAGTCGTGACAGTCCCACTTCTTCATGAATGCAGCCTTAACCTTGTCTATGAAAGGTTTGTTGGGGCTGCAGAAGATGGTGTTGTCTATGTAGATAATCGCTAGGACGAGCTCTTTGCCTTTGCAATAGATGAATAGGCCAGCATCTGTTTTAAGACGCGTGAAGCCCAGTTCCTTCATGGATTTGTCGAGTTCACACCACCAAGCTAGTCCGGCTTGCTTAAGGCCGTATAGGGCATGTAGTAGTCTCAAGACCTTCCCTTTGAGATGAGGGGGCATAAAGCCTTCAGGGAAGTCCATGTATAGTTCTTCATCCAGTTTGCCATATAAATAGGCGGATCGGACATCAAGACCTGTGATGTACCAGTTCTCTGTTGTTGTGAGGGCGAGCATGCACTGCACTGTCTCGAAGCATACGACAGGTGAGAATATTTGATTGAAGTCAATCCCTTCTACTTGGGAGAAGCCTTTGGTGATGAGCCGGGCTTTCTTTCTACCGTCTGATTTTACATCAAAGATCCATCGGTTTTTAATAACCTTCCTATTTGCGGGTCGATCCACGATTTCATAGACCTTGCAGTCCTTGAGTATTTGTAACTCATTGTGGCAGGCTTTACGCCAAAGGGTTTGTTCCTCTTGTGGTAGCTTGAGGATGTCGCAGTATGTCCATTCACGGTAGTTCACATTGGACTGTTCTACTTCCAGTGGAAAGGCACGGTTGCAGAGGTATGAAACCAATGCATCTCCCCCTTCCCTGGTGATGCGCTCTACGTCATCTTCCAATGGAGTCGGGGATGGAGGCATTCCTCCAGGGACAACAGGTGAATCCGAAGGTCCAGCCGGTGCTTCTCCAACGAGTCTGCACCAGTCAGAGATGCATTCAATGTCTCGAAGCTGCTTTAGCGGTTTGCGGCACTCCCCATAAACATTTCCGGGACGAATGGGGGCATGGCGCTCTCGCTGTGGGTGCTCTGGCCGAGCAGGTGGAAGCAGAGGCGGACAACGAGGAGGGGTAACCGGGGGTGCCGGTGGAGCCGGCGGCAGTGTAGGGACCCTGGGAGGTGCTGCTGGAGGTGGAGTAGGTGGCCTTGGGGCTGGGTGACGATGGACAGTAGGAGGAGCAATTTCCACATCTGACTCCTGGTCCGAAGGTTCAGAATCAGAATCCGAAGACTTGTCATTGTGAGAGTGAGAACATGGTGGGTGGTTAACAGGCCGGTGCGGCTGAGCCTTTGAACACCTTGGGAAGAGGTGCTCATCAAATATGGCGTGAGCCAATGTGTGTAGCGCATTATTAGGGCGCATGAAAAGGTAGTTTGAATCACTACCAGCGGAAACGCCCAGGTAGATCATCAGTTGTGATTTAGGCTGCAATTTGCCTTTGCAAGTCTCGACAGGTAAGTGGATGTATGTGCCACAGCCAAAAACCCAAAGATGCAAAAAAGTAGGCTTTTCACCTGTGAGCATCTCGGATGGCGTTTTCCATTGGAGCTGATGTGAAGGGGTGCGATTATACACATGAAGTGCATGTAGTACCGCAAACTCCCAATAGGAATCGGGCAGGCAAGCCTGCAGTCACATGGGTTGTGCCTTGTCCATTATAGTACGGATGAGGTGTTCCACACGTCCGTTCTGCTGGTGGGCATAGGGGGTGGATTGTTGTATATGTATGCCATTATTGCGCATGTACTCAGTGAAAGCTTTGGAGGTATATTCTCCCCCTGCATCAGAGCGCCAGTGTTTTATCACAGCGTTGAACTGAGTACGCACATAGGCATGGAATTGCTTGGTTGCTTTGAGTGTTTGATCCTTATTTTTAATCAGGACTATCCAAGCCATGGAGGTGTAATCATCATAAAAGATGACCGTGTACTTGTACTTGTGGTATGATTCAATTTCAAATGATTTGAGGTCAGAATGAATTAACTCAAAGGGAGTGCTTGCGTGCTTCTCGCTATGAGGAAAAGTATGATTTGGTTGTTTACCAAGCTCACAACCAGAGCATATAGGAACAGTGGATGGAATATCGACATCCGGAAAGTCCTTAATGTGCTTCTTGGTGTCACGACCCAGAAATCCACCAAGTCCAACTCCGACCAACTCTGGAATACCTCAGAACACCATTTACCTCAGACCATGATATTTGACAAGTCCAACTCCGTTCCAACTCCGGAATATCTCAGAGTACTTTTGACATCAAGTCAACGGACATACCTCGGACTTGTACCTCCAAATTCTGTACCTCTAATCAACCCCCTTCCGCTCTAGCTTGTATTTCGCCTGTCAATCAGTACAGCCTGCCCCAGCTGTGTTCCGTGCTCTGCTCTGATCATCATTCTGCTCCTATGTACATCACCTCGCGCAGTATTTACAGACACAGATCTCCTCTGGACTTTTGGTGTATATAACACTTCTGTATTCTCTGTTGTAGAATAGTATGAAAATCAACTAAAGTCCTATTACTTCCAATCTCGCTCCTTCTCTATGATCTCCTCATCTCCTCCTTAAATCTCTGACCCTTTGAAATACGAGGACCCGTGAGTCTGGCAAGGGCGTGACACATAAGTCCTGCGCCGATGTCCTCACCCCCTCCGCTCCTTGGTCCCTCTGTCCTCCGACATCTCTGGATGTCGCTGCTAGTCAGTGACAAATGTTGGAGCCCCTATCTATCATCTCTGAACGGACTTCGTTCCATTATCCTCGGAGTTGGTCTACTACCTCTGGACTTCGTTCCATCAACCTCAATCCCTCCAGATCTCCGCCGGAGTTCGACAAGGAGAAATATGGACTCTGACACTTGGCAGCGCAGAGCACATCACACGAAGGGTGGCCTAAACGGCGGTGGAGGAGTTCATAGTCCACAGAGGCCATAGACAATAAGTCTGCTTGAGGATGAACAGTAGGGGCATACATCCAGTACATTGTGTCGCCATGAGAGTGGAAACCTAGTACCAGTTGCTTAGTGCATTTATCAAATATATTGATATGACTGGGTGTGGTCTGAAGCGTCATGCAGGCATTGGTTAACAAGGTACCCATAGATATGAGCTTTATGGTGCATGATGGCATGTAAATGACCGGTGATAACTGCACAAGTCTACCTTGGAAGTGAATAATCGCTGTACCTTTGCCTTTAATCGGTGCATGACCATTTGCCGTCTGAGAGTAGGTAGGTTGCATATAAGCAGAATACTCAATCAGATCGTCTAGATCGTTGGTGTAGTGGGATGAAGCTCCTGAATCGAGGAGCCACATGTCATGAGGAAGGTGGTCATCATGTTCTCTTTCCTTTCCTTTACTCTTAGTTATTTTCTGCTTTTTACAGCAGTTGTTACGTTTGGCCTGGGTGGGGACGAACGTTGCCTTGGAGGATTCAAGCAAACGAGGTTTCGAAGTGAGCGTACCCTTTATGGTGGTACGAGGTCCTTAGAGTAAGGCATCACTACTGGTCTAGAGCCAGTAGTGATTTCAAGAGATCGAAGGTTCAAAGGACAAGGAGCTAGTCAAGTGCTAGCGATGAGTCTTAGAGTCGAGAGGTGAAGTCAATGGAGTAGATTCCAATGATATTCAAGGAGATCTAAGCTAGGGTACAACCGAGCTAGGAGTCGGTCTTATATACATGGAAGAATGTCTAGGGCCGGTTTGCATAAGAGCAAGCTTAGAATGTGGGAGAACTCGACGGAAGGAAGTTGCTGACGAAGCAAGTGATAAGAGATAAGAGTTACGTGAAGGGAGTGAGTCAGCGACGAGGAAAGAAAAGAGAGTCCAAGAGCGTGGTTGAACATATGAG
Organism: Boletus subcaerulescens; assembly: GCA_038090555.1. Classification (NCBI taxonomy): domain Eukaryota; kingdom Fungi; phylum Basidiomycota; class Agaricomycetes; order Boletales; family Boletaceae; genus Boletus; species Boletus subcaerulescens. The sequence goes on along the minus strand of JBBPNA010000562.1, from coordinate 12,131 downwards.
TAAGTGTAGTAGTACAAGCAGCAAGTAGAGTGAAGAAACATTACCCCCGTCTTAGACCTAAGACCACATCGCAAGGCAACTAGAGACCCATGCAGGAGTACCCCGGGGAGCCAGTGATGTTAGCGTAACCGGTTTCATTGATAATGTCATCCAATTCTGGAGACGGGACAGAACGTCTGGGGGAGGCAGACCTTCGAGGAGGAGGGATGAGAAGACCTCGGCCCGAGTTTGAGGATCGGTAGGAGCAGGAGGAACGAGAAGAGCGAGAAGAACCTGAGGAGGTGGTAGACCCTCAGCGAGGGGTGCGAAAGGAGTCGGGGGCGGGTGTTCCATGGGCACGGCCAGAGATACGATCAGCTAAGGGTTGATGCCCCATGGGGCGGGTGGTGGAGAGCCGACTAAGGAGAATGGGGCGGCGAGTGGCGATAGGGCAGTTCGCCTGACTATGTCCTGGGGCCCATTGGCAGCAGCCCATGATAGGGCATTGGTATACTGGACAATTATGGCAAATATGGCCAAGGCAATGGCATTGGAAACAGGCATCGTGGTATCTTGGGTCAGAGGGAAGAAGAGGAGAAGTGCAGAGGTGACCGTAGCGTAATTGACTCTGGTGATTGTGGGTTCTTTTGGCTTCGTTCATGATGAGGAGTTCCTCAGGAGATAGGGCTGACGAAGAGGCGGAAGGTGTGGATGGTGAGCGGGCTGAGTAGTAGGAGGGAGACGAGGAGTGGTCGTCCTCGTGTGGTAGAGGATGTACCCCAGAACTGATGATTCTGGAGGCAGCCAGTTCTACAGCGTATCTATCGATGTCCTGGAGGAACTCTCCAAATTCCATCTGGTACATTACCTGATGGAGTTCTCATAGGATGTTCTGTTGGGTGGAGGATACCCAATTGCGATCCATGTGGTCTGTAGAGAAGGCGGTGATGTCATTGGTGACGAGGGAGAGGCGTTGGGTCTGATGAAATGCCCGGTATAAGGCTAAGAAGGCAGAGTTCATGTCTAAATGGGAGTCTATGGGAATAGCAATGCCAGTGTCGCAGATGTAACAGGTGACATTGTTTCTGTAGCAGGGGGAAGGAGTTCCCTCTCGAACAGCATTGGCGTAGATGGGGGTATTGACGGCGAGTACGGGTCTAGGGCTAGGTACTGGGGCAAAGTGAACAGAGGAATGGGTTACGGGGGTTTGAGGAGTGGGGCAAGCAATGGGAATGGTTATATTAACGGTTTCATTGGGAGTGACATGAAAGGTGACACTATGGGTGGGTGGTTCGATGGTGTCCACGGGGTTAGAGCCCCATCCAGGGTCAGCAAGTGTGGAGGTGGGTGAGGATGGGGTTGAAGCGGTCGAAGCGGTGACTGAAGATTCTGAAGTAAGCGAGGTTTGCATGGAGGACATGCTTTTATGATGGAGGGACTATGGGGAAAAGATGGAGGGGTGGAGTTTCTTATACTCTTTCAAAGCGGACTTTGCATTTTTCAGATTCAGCTCAGGGATCCACAAGTCTTCTTCGGCGGAGTATCCCTTCCATCGGATCAGGTACATGCGGCGAGAAGGAGGTCCGCAGTGGCATAGAATCTTCTCAATTTCATATTCTTTTTCTCCCTGGATAAGCTCCAGTGGTGGAGAAGGGAAGTTTGGGCCGTGTATGCTGTTTTCGCGATAGGGAGATAACAGGGAAGCATGGAAGACTGGATGAATTTTCCAAGTCTTTGGCAGATGGAGTTGGTAAGTGAGTGGAGATAGGACTTTGACGATGACGAAGGGTCCTTCCCTTTTGGGGTCGAATTTGGAGTGATGGAGCGGTGTTTCAGATTTCGGGCTTCTAGCCATACCTTATCTCCCTTGGCAAAAGGGACGAAGCCTTGATTTCCTCGAGCTTTCATGACTTGGCAGGCTAGTTCATGGGCAGCTAACACTTCGTCTCGGGCGGCAGTGAGGGTTTTGATGTGGGTTTCAACGGCTGGGAGGGGGGAATCAGGGAGAAGAGAAGGTAATGCATGGGGTTCATAACCCATCATGAGAAAGAATGGGGATTTGCCGGTGACAGAGTGGGGACGGTGATTGTGTGCGAATTCGGCGTGTATGATATGGTCGGTCCACGAAGTCGGGTTATTTCCACAATAGATTCGGAGATAAGTCTCCACTTCTTGGTTTACTCTCTCGGTCTCTCCATCAGTCTGAGGGTGATAGGCGGTGGAGAGGGTGAGGTTGTAGTTCAGAAGCTTCCCGAGTTCTCTTGTGAAGGCCGAAGCGAACTGCAGTCCGTGGTCGGAGATGATCTTGTCGTAGAGACCAAAGTGGCGATAAACCTTATGGAAGAAGAGGGTGGCAATTCCCTGGGCGGTGACTGATTTCTTGGTAGGACAAAGGATTACTCCCTTGGTAAGTCCATGGTCGACGATTACTAAGAGTGAGTCAAAGCCATTGGATTGGGGAAGGTCGGTGATAAGATCACAAGAGATCTGTTGGAAGGGATGGAAGGCAGAGGAGGAAATTGGTGACATGGAAGGGACTGTGGGATGAGTGTTCGTTTTGGCCTGTTGGCAAGAGGAGCAACCTTCTACGTATTTCCTGACGAATTGGGCGAGTCCTGGCCACCAGAATTCGGCGGAGACAAGTTGCCTGGTCTTAAGATAGCCAGGGTGGCCAGCAGATTCATGATCATGGCATCTAGAAACGATAGAGCGGCGAAGCGAATCATCCGGTGGTACGTAAGTGCGACCCTGATAGGTGAGAACTCCTTCTGTGAAGGCCCAGTCAGATAGGCGAGAGCGGAAAGCCGGAGGAATTGTTCCATCAAGGGCTTGCAGAGCATTCAGAACGAGGGGATCATCCTTGGAGGAAGATGAGACCTTCTGATGCAATACAGAGTCAATGACTCGAACAAAGAGAGAATCGGGGAGGAGGACAGTTCCAGTATTATCTGGTTCGTCGGGAAGGAGGTCGAGGCAGCGAGAGAGGGCATCTGGGCCAGCTAAGAGCTTCCCCGGAACATGAACCATTTTAAGGTCGAAGTCAGCGAGATCTAGGAGCCATCTCGCTTGGCGACGGTTGAGATTCTGGGCTTGTCGGAAGTAAGTGAGGTTTTTATGATCAGTGAACACTTGGACGGGGAAAGGAGATCCGTGGAGGTAGTGTCTCCATGTTTTCAGGGCGCGGATGATAGCGAGGAGTTCTCTGTCGTAGATGTCATAATTTCGTTCTGCAGGAGAGAACGAGGTGGAAAGGTAAGAGCAAGGGTGCCAGTCGCCATTGGAGTCAGTTTGCAGGAGGATAGCACCGGAGGCATACTTTGAGGCATCAGTGGCAATGGCGAATGGAGCGGAGGGGTCAGGGAGATGGAGGATGGGTTTGGACAGGAATAGGTCCTTCAAGGAGTCGAAGGATTTTTGACAGGCGGGAGTCCATTGCCAACCAGCGTTCTTTTTGGTCATGTCGATGAGTGGGCAGGCGACGGTGGAGTAATCAGGGATGAAGCGACGGTAGAAGTTGGCGAATCCTAGGAAGGAGCGGACTTCTTTAACTTTAGTTGGAGTGGGCCATTTGGCAATCCCTTCGAGTTTTACAGGATCCATGGCGAGCTGACCGGGTTTCACAACCATTCCAAGGTATTCTACCTCAGTGGCAGCAAAGGTACACTTCTCCAGTTTGAGATGGAGGTCTAGTTCCTTCATTCTCTGGAGAACTCGTGTGGTTCGTTCCGTGTGAGTTTCCTCATCAGGGGAGAAGATAAGGAGGTCGTCCATGTAGATGACTAACCATCCTTTGGCAATCATGTCTCGGAACGAGTCATTCATGAACCTTTGGAACGTAGCGGGGGAGTTGTTTAACCCAAAGAACATGACCATTGGTTCGAAGAGTCCTTTGTGGGTGATGAAGGCAGCTTTCCATTGGTGGCCGTCTTTGATTCGGACATTATTATAACCCCATTGTACGTCGAATTTAGTGAAGAGCTTTGCTCCTTTGAGCTTATTGACGAGATCAGAGATGAGGGGAAGGGGGTAGGCGTCTCGGATGGTGTGTTCATTAAGGTACCTGTAGTCCTGGCAGGGGCGTAGCTTTCCATCTTTCTTGTTGACGAAAAAGAATGGGGCTGCTTGGGGGGAGTTGGAAGGGTGGATCTTTCCAGATTTGAGGTTTTCATCAAGGAAGGCTTCAGTTGCCTTTTGTTCCTCGGGGGAGAGGGGATAGATTTTTCCGACTTTTGGGGTAAAGGATTTGTCTAGGTTGATCTCGTGGTCATAGGGTCTAGATGGGGGGAGGTGTTCCACAGATTCTTGGTCAAAGATGGAGGAGAATTCTTGGTATTCTGGGGGAAGGGTGACTTTGGGTTTGGCCTTCTCAGCACCCATGGCGAGCTCTGTGGCATTGGTCAATTTGGCGATGACTGGGGATCCGAGGGGGGCGAAGCGGGAGCCAAAGTGGATAATTTGATTCACAGTGTAAGCTTCCTTGGCACAGGCACAGAACTGGGATTCGGTTTCTACATTTAGGTATTCGTAGAGTTTAGAGTCGTGGACAGTGTGGACGTTGAGATGGCGAGGGGGACGGGGAGAGGGTTCAGTAGGTTTCAGGAAGGGGTTCTTGGTTTGGGAATGGTAAAGTTCGGTGGATTTGTCCAAGCTTTCAAGGATGAAGATGGTTTGACGGGACCAGTCGATAGTGGGATTGGCTTTGGCAAGCCAAGGAAGTCCGAGGATGACATTTTCATTACCACAGTGCATGACGTAGAAGAGTACCTTGTGGAGGATCCCTTCGAGGTTAATGAATAACGTAGTAGTGAACTTGATTGATCCTTTCTTGTTATCGGATTGATCAACGTTCTTAACGACAATGGGTTCGGGGAGGCGAGTCAGGGGAAGGCGGTGTTTCTTGGCGAAATGCCAGTCGATGCAGGACATGTCAGCGCCACTATCAATTAGGGCGCGAGCTTCAATGACTTTAGAGATGCGCTCCGGATCTATCAACTGAAGGGGGAGTTTCATTCCTTTAGAAGACGGAGATACAAGTACAGGAGCGCATGTAAGAGAGGGAGGAGGAACTTGCGTCGAACGAGTCCTCCTTTTCAAAAATCCCAGGAGAAAGCAACCTTCCTAACGGTTGCGTCTTCTTCATCATCATTGTCTTTGATTTCCATGAGACTGGGGAGGGTGTCTCTTGGTTCTTCTTTGGTGATCTTTTGGACGGACTTCCCTTTTGATCCCTTTGAAGGGAAGTTGGGGCAGTTGTTGCTCATGTGTCCTCCTTTTCGGCAGCGAAAGCATAATCCTTTTTCAATACACTTCTTCCGTTCCTTGGGGGTGAGTTTCCCGATGCGGACGATGTCCACGTCCATGGCATTGGGGTCTTTGGCAGGGGACGAGGAGGAGGAAGTGTGGTATGCTCGGTAGGGGTTGGTAGCACCTCCGGAGCGAAGGCGACCAACTTCTTGTGTGCGTTGGTATTGGGATTGGAATTGAGCTGCTTTCTCGTACCAGGTGTCGATGGAGGTAGGGGGAGTGTCCATGGAGTAAATGCGACGCATCAAGGGTTCGGGGATACCGGCTGAATAGAAGCCGATGAGGACGTTGGGGTCAGTGATGCCAGACAAGGTGACATTGCTTCTAAACTCGGTGGTGTAGGTGGCAAGGGAGGGGGTGTATTCTCCCTTCTTCTTTGGGTGGTTGACCATTCGTTTTGTGGTGAGCCAGGAAACTGTGTTGGCTACTGTGTCCTTAAGCTCAAACATCTTTTTGAAGGCAGAGCAAAAGTCGACGAAAGTTCCGAAGTTGATTGAAGCAGTGTTGATAGCAGATTGCTGAAAGGTGTTAGCCCAAACGAGGGCGGATCCTTTGGTCATATGAGAAAGAGCGAAAGCGATCTGCTTAGCGTCAGTGTCGTAGATGGTTGAGTTTACCGCAAGGTAGAAGCAGACGGTGTTCAGCCATTGGTTGGCGGTGTCAGCGGATCCGTCGAAAGGTTCAGGAGCTCCGAGGCAGAGTTCCATGGCTTTGGAAGTCATGGGGTAGAGAGGGGGTAGAGAGGGTTGAGGTGGTACTGGGGGAAGGGGATTCCCAAAGATACATCCTGTAAGAGCCATGGGGGTAGGAGAAGGAGGAGTAGGGATTCGAGGGATGGAGAGGGTGGCGGATAGTTGGTGGGAAAGGTCTAGGGTTTCGTTGTTGTTGGGGTTAATCTCAATATTGAGATCTGGGTCAGGGGTACTCTGTTCTTCATCAGAGGGTTCCGAGGATTCCGAGGATGCGGAGGGTTCTTGGTAGGTAAGGTCCCACAGGCGTCGTGAGAGTGAAGGGGTTTGGTGAGCAATGGTGATGCAGTACTACAGCGGTGGTAGCCACATGCTATAGAGCTTAGATCTTTTGTTATGTTTGGCCCGGGTAGGGACGAGCGTAGCCCTTGAAGGTTCGAGAGGACGAAGGCTTCGGAGTAGGCGTGTCCTTACAGAGATGCGAAGTCCTTTGGAACAAGGATGTCGTTGCTTAGTCAAATACTAAGCAATAGTTCTGGGTCAAGGGTGCAAGGGACAAGGGCTAGTCTAGTGCTAGCAGCGAGACTTAGACTCGGCGAGGAGACTTCGAAGAGATGGATTTCCACGAAGTACGAAGTAGTACAAGGGAGGTCAAGGGAGATCTAAGCTAAGGTACAACCAAGTTAGAAGTCGGTCTTATATACATGGGGAGAAGTTCAGGGTCGGTTAACATGAGGGCAAGCATAGAACAAAAGAGAACGAGATGGAAGGAAGTTGCTGACAAAGCAAGTGATAAGAGATAAGGGTTACATGTGGGGAATGAGTCAGCGATGAAGAAAAGAAAAGAAAGTCCTAGAGTGCAGTTTGAACGTGTGAGTAAGCATAGTAGTACAAGTGACGAGTAGAGAGAAGAGAAAGTTGTAACAATTGGTGTCTGTGCTGAAGTTACTCAAATGTCCTGTAGTTCCGGAGTGAATTCTGGAGGAGAACGGAGGCAGACAGAGGAATATAATCTTCAGGAGATCGAAGGACAAAGTGGATGAAGCATGACGTGAGGACAGCTACAATGTCCGAGGTGGTTTCAGGTGAATCTGTACGTCCAAGAGAAAACTCAGAAGTCCGGAGAATCATGTCGGAGTTGGAAGTCCTTTGGCTGGTGTTCATGGAGAAGAATGTTTGTGACCTGGAATCAACAGATTTGCAGCAGGCAAGCAAGGACCTAGAACAAGCGTCGGGAGAACCAATGAGAGGACATGAAAGGTACAGATAGGAAAGGCCCAAAACGGAGTGAAGGTCGGAGATAAGGAAGAGGTTGGGGAGGTCATTACTAGGGTGGTCTGGAGGTAAAGAGCCGAAAAGGCAAGTCCGAACATAGATGATATGACCTAGGGGTTTTGGAGGTACTGAGAAAGGAAGGGGAAACATAAGGATGGGATCTCGGAGGTCATAAGACCACAAGAGCAGAGTGATGTCATGAGGATACATTGAGATAAGGAATGTGAGAAGACAGGAGTAGTACGAAAATACTGTCAGAGACCATATTTCTCCTTGTCGAACTCCGGCTGAGATCCGGAGGGTTTGATGTTTGATGGAATGAAGTCCAGAGGTAGTAGACCAACTCCAAGGATAATGGAATGAAGTCCATTTGGAGATGATAGATAGGGGCTCCGACGTTTGTCACTGACTAGCAGCGACGTCCGGAGATGTCGGAGGATGGAGGGGCCAAGGAGCGGAGGGGGTGAGGACATTGGCGCAGGACTTATGTGTCGCACCCTTGCCAGACTCACGGGTCCTCATATTTCAAAGGGTCAGGGATTTAAGGAGGAGATGAGGAGATCATAGGGAAGAAGTGAGATTGGAAGTAATAGGACTTTAGTTGATTTTCGTACTACTCTACAACAGAGAATACAGAAGTGTTATATACACCAAAAGTCTGGAGGAGATCTGGGTCTGTAAATACTGTGCGAGGCGATGTACATAGGAGCAGAATGATGATCAGAGCGGAGCACGGAACACAGCCAGGGCGGGCTGTACCGATTGACAGGCGAAATACAAGCTAGAGCTGAAGGGGGTTGATTAGAGGTACAGAATTTGGAGGTACAGATCCGAGGTATGTCCGTTGACTTGAGGTCAAAAGTACTCTGAGGTATTCCGGAGTTGGAATGGAGTTGGACTTGTCAAATATCTTGGTCTGAGGTAAACGGTGTTCCGAGGTATTCCGGAGTTGGCTGGAGTTGGACTTGGTGGATTTCTGGGTCGTGACAGATCATTGGGAATCAGGAGATCTTGGCGAAGCCAAAGAATACCTTGGAATGAGGATAACCAGAGATTGCAAGAAATGCACTCTGAGGCTTGATCAATGCTCCTATGCTGCAAAGGTAGTTGAGTGCTTTGGTCAAACTGACTGCAAAACAGTCTCTACTCCTCTTCCTTCTGGATATACTCCAAAGCCCAACGAAGGAGAATCAAACACAACTCTTCGAAGTCATTATCAATCAGTCATCAGATCATTGCTTTACATCATGCTTGGCACAAGACCTGATCTCGCCTATTCAGTGATCAAGATGTCGCAGTTCTCTGCAAATCCCTCAGAGGAACATTTGCAGAAGGCACTTTATATAGTGTGCTATCTCGCACATACTACCAAGTTGTGCTTGACCTATGCTGCGGATGGACCAGTCAATGGTTTCGTCACTTACTCTGACACTGATTGGGCTGGAGATATAGAGACCTCACGGTCTACTACAGGTTATTCTGTTTTCCTTGCAAATGGAATTGTGTCATGGCTTTCCAAATGACAAAAGAGAGTTCGACTTTCATCCACCGAAGCAGAGTACTGTGGAATGACAGAATGTTGCAGACAGATCCAATGGATCCACAATCTGTTTAAGGAACTTTCTTTTCCTCTTTTCACTATTCCCCTGTGTGTTGATAACCAGGGAGCTATGTTTCTTGCTTCGAATCCAGCTCAAAAAGGACGAACTAAACATGTTCGCATCCCTGAACATTATATTTGGAAGGCTGTTGAAGAAGGTGAAGTTGAACTATTCTATGTTCCTTCCCAACAACAGTTTGCAGATATCTTTACCAAGAATCTTGGAAAGATAGCCTTTGAGCGTGGACGAAAAAGTTTGACTTTATCTTCATTCTCATGATGACTTATATTTCTAGTGAGGAGGTGTGTTGAAATCTGGGTATTTGCTTTCTGCTCTTCTATTCCATAACCCAGATACTAGACCTGATTACATCAATGGTCCAGACCTTCGGACAATAGGTCTGAGTACACTATCACATATTATTCATCATATGACATCATAGATAACAGCCATTATTGCTATTGGCTATAGATAGGACTCTTATCATTCATGATATGATATGACTAATTCCTATCTTTTATCTTTACCTACCCTAGAGTAGAGATATACAGGTACAAACAATACCTGAACACTATATAGAGGAGAGCTCACTCTGTATTGCTCTCCTTAGTTCTTATACTCTCTCTTATACAAGCATCCCCTCTTTGCTTCTATAAACACCTCCACTCCTCAAGCTAGCAATCTCTATCCTCAGACCTAGTGAGTACCTCCCACTAGGCACATACCTTCCTCTTGTCACTTGCAATACGCTTGTGGCACCTACTGTCCTCACAGTAGAGACAAACAGTACTGCGCACTTCGTTAGGTTATGAGCCCTGCTTAATCAAAGCTTGACATCTTGCGCTTTCCTGTCACCTTTGATCTAGCAGAATGGAGGCTAGAGTTGCTGTGAGTTTCTCCCAGACTATTGTCCTTCTTGGACATTGTCTTATGCTCATCGCTACCAACATCCCCTTATATGCATTTGGGGCTGTTTACTTCTTTGTTCATCAGTTTGGAGATATCCTCATTCAAGTTGATGATGGTTATTTTTCTCTTGAAATGAATCACACCACTAATCACGAACATTACTCGTTGCATCTGGTTTTGTCTTCTAGACCCCAACAACCAGTTCAACAGGTTCGTGGTGATTCACCTCCACCTCCATCGGAGAGACCATCATCTTCCCAACCATTGTCTGAACCTGTGACCAGAGTAATCTATGAGGTTCACTCTGAGAGACCCTCCTTGCAGTTGTCATACTTCCCTGCTCCTGAAGAAATCCCTGCTCCCATCGCTCCCACTCCTTGCCCAGAGGATCCCCACTGTCATATTCGACTCACTGCTGATTTGACACCTTTTCATCTTCCTTGCCCTTCTTGTCAATGCCACGTTGAAGAAGGAGAATACTGTGACGGTCTAACAGGACTTGGTGCCCATACATCTGGAGTCTATCACGAACAACTTGTTCGAGGTGGTTACATTTTTGCTCCAGCTTACAGACCCTTCAGAGGACAAACTAGATTGGTTTCAATCCTCTCTAACCTTCCAGACCTAGTCGATAGTCCAGAACCGATTCCTATCCCTCCTTTCATCACACCATCTCCTCCCCTTCCACCTTATATACCATCACACAATCCTCTTAATGGCGAACCTCTCCAAATCCCAACGCCGGAACTTGAATCTAGGTTTACCTCTGATGAGCTTCAATGCCTTTGAGAACAGTCTTTGGCAACAATCCGTTGAGTATCACTTGACACCTTTGGCCAACCCAGATCAAGGAGGAATATGTCGGGAGGCAATTTTCCAAGATCCCCTTCTGCTACCACTGAAGAATCTCTGCCACCCTATACATCATCAAGGGAGGGTAGTCCCTTTCCTTAGACAAACAGGCTTCGGACCTTGGGTTCATTCGAGGAAATCCTGCCGGGTGGTGACTCCTTTTCAGATGTCATCAGCCAAGACTTCTACCTGGGATGATTCTATCCTTGCATGTTCATTCATGTTCAAGGATGTGTCTCTTTCCTCTACTTATGCTGGTGCTGGATGGGCTTTCCCTTCCAAGACTTATATATCTACCCCACCTGCATTTGTACACTTCCAAGGTCATGAAGTTCTTTGCAGAGATCTCTTTCCTCCTCTTTCTCACTTTGATCCTGGAGACATTTATCGTTCTCACGACATTCATGAGGTTCTATATGATTTTCTCTCTCCGAACATTTACATTGGTGATCCCATTGACTGGTATAACCGATTCACTAGGCAATTGGCTCCTACTCCAACCCAGCGGTACTGGAATTACAATTTTGACAAGTACCTTCGCAAAAGCTGGAGATCTGCGAACCCTGTCCAACACAGGCTTCAACAGCAGATTAGGAAGTGTTCAACCCTTCCTGAGATGCGAGAGGCTTGCCTCCGCAGACTCTATGGAGAACAGGATGAAGGCAGATCACCTCATTGTGCTGCTGCCATTGCTGGTGAAGTTCGGAGATGTTCCCTCTTGTAATGGATCGGATCGGACATGGGCAATGTATATTTCTTGAGCACTGGGACTTGACAACATGGTTGAGGAACTGATACTCTCGATGACGGTACATCTCTCCTTCTGATTTGAACATTGACTATTCTTTCCAACAGACATGTTGGCATCTGTTCCAGCTGTTGCAGATCTTAGGATCGATGGATCCCTCCTTAGTCACATTCCAGTCCTTGATGGACAGAAGAACTATTCCATTTGGAGTGCTAGAGTTCAAGGCATCTTAGCCTCGATAGGTGGACAAGGTTTCATAGATGGAACCCTTAGATCAACACAGCGGATTGCTGCTACAGATGAAGCAGCTTGGAAGGCTGCAGATTCGAAAATTCTAGGCTTCCTTTCCATTACTGTGAACGATCAACTCTCTACCACCGCACCAACTACCTGGACAGAATTCCAAGTCAACACTGGAACAGCAACCGTACCTGTTCAAACAACCTACCTATGGTCTAAGGCCTACCACTTTTGGGACCTTTTATCTGATCATTTCGCCTCAAAAGGCATCACAGGGCAGTGCTACTGGCTGCACAAGGTTCTTCACACTCGCATAAGAACCCAGCATGCATCAGAAGATATTTCGGAGATACAGCAGTATTTCACAGGCATGTTCAATGCAGGCCTCATACTACCCGAATCTCTTCGAGCCATGTTTATACTGGCTCAACTCCCTGATGATTTTGAAATGCTTCGTTCCACCCTCATCCATACCACTCATGAAGATGACTTCACTGTGGATAACAACATCCAAGCCATCCTTCGAGAAGTAGA
>JBBPNA010000561.1:0-17033 GCA_038090555.1 Boletus subcaerulescens | reverse complement strand
AATCAGTGTGACTCAAGTAGTACCATATAAAAACTCAAAAACTGGGATTAACATTGTCCCCCAAAACTAGGATTAGTATTGCGTGGCATTTTGGGCCGAAGGCCCAAACCCGAGCCAGAGCTCGTTTGCTTGTATTACTCTTCGTTCTTGAGGCGCAGGGTCCGATTTCAAAGCGAGGTGGTACAAAAGGCCACCACGGACTGATGCGCAGATCCATGCTATCGAAGTGGATTTCGAGGAGAAACTAAAGACGCCTTCCGTGTTACAGCGGTTTGCAAAGCGATGCGGAATCGAAATGCATTTCATGCAAACCGTTTGCGTAATCATGCACATGTGCAATTCTCTGCAGGGTAGTAGTCTGCGGCCCTTACTCGAAAAGCGACCCTTGGGCCTCTTGCCCCACACGTGTCTGTGATTGACAGTGATATGATGTCTAGCAATCACATTGGACAAGTTAATTGATTCCATGGACGTCATGAAACACGCCACATCCGGATGGCACCAGGGACGATCGATGATCCGACTCTTAGTAACGTCGCAAGACCGTGGCCAGAGAAAGCCGATCATGCGAGCAGCGAGCTAGTTCATCATTATTGCTCGTCGGGCCAGGCTGGCTTGCCTGGGACCCGTCACCAGTCTACTAGAGATCTCAGGCTAGGGACTCTACACCTCTATTCGCGATCGGATCCGACGGCGTTGGTAGATCGAGTAGATCAGATATTTAATCTTCGATCCATCTGGGTCCCAGACTAACGCGTGATGCGCCCAAGTCCAAGTCCAAGTCGAACGTCAAACGTTTCAACCTTCGTCGGCCCATTTAAAAGCAAGACGTCCTGAACAACTACATTGATTTGCCACTCCTGAGCGGCACAACACTCTCGAGGATACCAAGTAGTCTACATGGTCCTTGTTTAGTACTCGTACATACATCTCTTGTACAATTTCGTCAAGTCAGTCGTTCAGGTCGATACAAGAAACAGGATCATGGAGGGTGGAATCATAAATTATCTGGAAAGATCGTTCGTACGTCATACTAGCCGGGACGACTAGCCGTTCGTCGCAAATTCGTCGAGATCATTCTCAGTCTCTAATAGACTGGTAAATTTCTGTGGGTCCATTCGCATCGTTATCTGAACAGTAAATGATTCTGGGTGTCTTTTTTTCCCCCGGGGAATGTCAATGGCGGTTGTGATATCAAGGACCATTGCGAGACGCTCACGATGTTAGTCCTGTCGTGAACCGTGGTTCTATCTTGACAGGTCTCCCCGTTTCATCGAGGGGTGCTTCAAATGAAAACACTGCAAGTAAAGTGACGATAGCTGCCCATACGGAATTCTCCGCAAGGGCTCGTCCGACACCTGTCAAGGAGGTCATCACACAAGGGTTTTATGGAAATTCAAAGTGGCCGACGTACAGACTCGTCTTCCGAAACCATAGGCAAATGATACCGTATCATCGTTCAACATTCCATTGTCGTCAAAGAATCGGCTGGGGTTGAAGGTGAAAGGATCCGGATATCGCACTTCGTCGTGCGCCACCGCCCTGGGCTCCGTCAAGTAAGGAAAAAATGTGTTAAGGGTTGTGTACTTGCCAGAGGTTGGGAATTATCGTGACGCCTGTGGCGTTTGATGAGTGTCAATTTCGAAAAAAGCGACTGATCCTACCTTTCGGGAAGCTGTATCCTCGGTAGATATCGTCGTTGACAGCGCTTCGGACAATGGCTATGTCCAAGCCCAATCTAAGCAACTCACTCGCCTAGAATACCAGTGGAGCACGTACCAAAGGGAAGTGCTGGATGCCATCGTAAAGTTTCTCTATAGACAGCTTCGATGTAAGGCATGTTCGGCCTGTCACTAAAGTCCGGAAGCCGCTCGGATCCTACGACAGCTTGAATTTCGGCTTGAGCGCGCCTCTGCGCATCCGGATTCAATACCATCGCTAGTACGAAGACTTGTAGCGTTGAATCTGTCTGTCATCCTCATTGGTTGGGGTTTAGATGTCAAGCGAGCGGACTCACCGTGTCTGATGCCCCTGGTGAGCAGTGTCAGACTGTCTTTTTGAATCTGTTTGGGAATGGGCCGCTTACCGAGTAAAGATGATGCTGCAGCTCCTTTGATCAGTCGAATGGCATTCTCGGCATCAGTCCGTTTCTCGTCGATGCGGGCCAGTGCATCCCCTACTAAACAGGGCGCGATTGGGCCTTCTGCCTGCACGCAGGTATATTTCAGCCAAAATAAAAAGTCTGTATTCGAGATAACGCACCATCTTATCTTGCACGTGCTCTACGGGAGCTGTCAGCCACCAATTTACCACTTTCCGACCCTTGTCCGCCGTACGCTGCCAAGTAGCTCCTGGGAACCACGAGGGTACGTACATCACTGCAAACAGGTAAATACGGCTGTACACTTTTGCTTCCGTGTTTGAACTCACGGAAGGGGAACGCCGCGAAAAGAAGAGAGTGTGCGGGGCCCAGAAGGGAGACACCAACTCCGGCGAGAATTTTGAGGTTGTTAACCATCGGATCGTCTCGGGGTGCGGGATGGTAGTCGTAGGTAGCAGCCATTGAAATTGCAGTGGAAAACCTATACATAATTTCATTTAGACATCAGGAACCCGATAGCATCGAATACGGACGATCTAAAGTGTCGCTCGTAATCAGCGGGAGTATCACACATGTTCTTGAGTAGTTGACGTATTTTCATCAACTGCATTGATTGGTACAAGGGGATTCTTTCTGATCGAAGTGCATACTGGAAGATCTTCCTATGAGTCTTCCACTCTTCACCGTATGGGAGGAAACCAGTCCCCCAACCAAAGTCCACCCTTCCGCGCACAGTGAGAACGCGCTCCTCAACAAAATCCACGTACAACTCACAGGTCGTTTCCGGGAATGTGAGGTCTGTCGGAATAGTTCTGAGAGCGATGCTCTAACAAATCCTTGATGGCTTCATAAGAATTCAAGATGATCAAATCTTGCGTCAGTACGCGGAGATGGATGATATCCCCTAACAACCGCGTGAGGTGATATAGCTTGACTCCGGGGACCTGGTGATTTAAACTCACCGTAACTCTCGCCGAGTCTCTTGTACGCCCTCCATGGCTCAGTAATAGGTGTATCAAACACGTTACCGAGAATGGGCAGCCCAGGTGGTCCGGGTGGAAAGTTGGGTCTGAGAGATCTCCTCCAGGCGTAACACCCAGCTGCTACTCCCACAGCCAGGAAAGAGAGCAAAGGGAGGGAGATATCATCAGTACCCATACCGGTAATGTGGGGGTCGGAGCACAGGGACTACACTAACCGTCACCCTGAGATGGCATGGCTTTATCGTCATGCGGCTTTCAATTTTTTTCCCGCCAGGGCTGAAAGCAGATCAGGGTGCATCCGAGTTGTGTTCCGGCCTGCACCCGCCGTTCTGGGAAGGAGTGCTAATGAATTGTGGCAGGCGTGTGCCAGAATCTCATTGGCTCACGAGCCTATCTAAGACTCGAACCAAAAACGAACTTACATCACGAGTTAGTAAAGTCCTGAGAAATGGAAGGCACGTACCGCGGTACTACATGCCCTTCAAGTTGTCCAAGTCGCATCTGGTGACTTAAACCTTGCACGTAGAGCTTTCCGCGAGAGGGCGACAAAAATGACTAGTCTTGTGATTACGGCGGGTAACCGGCCGAGGAAACGAAAAGGCACCCGTGGTCTGAGGTTCAAACGTTCAACACCTTGACCTCATCGTCTTATGGAAGGGGAAGGCTAGCTGCTCCACGGCGATCAATCGGAGTTGGACTTTGGCACCTTACATATGTTCATATTGCTATCTATTATCTAAAGCTGTCAGTGCTCGCGTTCGACAGTAGCGCGCTCTTTTCCCGCCCTGTAGTTGAGACCGACGCCCGCCGCCTTTCCCCAGAAGGCTCGGAGTTAAACTTTGATGGCCGCTGAGCTAGAGGCAGACCAGCTCGCTTTACCAATTGCGAAGCATCGGCTGATTATAATGTTCGCATCCTCGTGAACCGAGTTACAATTGTGGGTGACCAGTGGCCGGGAACATCCGAGATGACGAGCAGTGGCGTTTAGATTCGAGGTCGTGTTTTCAACGCAATTGTTGTGGAGATGAGCGGTCACCTGGATATGCATGATGGGTGCCGGTGGCGTGTGGGACCAGTATCACTGACGTCAGCTGGCGGTTAGTAATGAGGACGGTCCAACCTTGAGCCTAACGTTGATTTAGAATGCAAGTCACTGAACTTCATATATGGGAAGAGCGTACTACCCTTCTCAATGTTTGCCGCCACTTAGTTTGGGCAGTCTGAGCATTAGAATCCTCTGCTCTGCTGTTTGGGTGAATAAAGAAACTAAATTAGCCTGGTGACGTAGTGAGACAACACGACTCATTCCATCATATGACGTCTCTCTAGAATCCAGAGCTGATCTTTGGTTTCCATCTCCAGCACCCGGACCCACTGATGAAGGGGTATCTCCCACACTTTCCCCGTCTTCAGCCTCCTCAAAACAGCATGGTTCAATTTCCACCGCCTAAACGCTGGTATAGCCTCGACGACCGTCCATTCCTTACCAGCCATCTCAGGAGACTCGGCAATCAGGTGCGAAAAGGAGGAAGCCGAGATCATCGATGGAGTTAATGACTCTGTTTTATTGTACGTCCACGATGGGACGGATGAGTCGGATGATAGGAACGCCGACAGGGGAGGAGCGTGTTCGTGGAGGAACAACGATGCACCTGTTTGGGCTGCAAGGTTGGATATGTGCACGTGAACTGTGGTGGGGATGGACAACAGGTGATGACGAGAGCAAACTTGTCGCTTACCGTTCTGTTGTCCCGAGTATCGTCGATTGAACGCAGCTAGTGCGACCCCGCCAGGATAGTTTCCAATCGACGCTTGCGTGGAAATGAACGTCGCAATGAAATTAAGTGTAATCAAGGAAAGTGCGCAGAGAGAAATAAGATGCTTGAACAAGAATCCCTTCCTACGCGATGTCCTGGATCAAACCAGTTAGTCACCATGATAGGGAGGGGTTAAGTATGGACTTACATCCACCGCACACCTCGTGCTGCTGCAACATTGATAAGTGGTACCACATATATGATAAAGCGCCATTCCTTGTGCCCTAGTGCGCTCAACGCTGACACGAACACGAACGGAGCAATTAGCATAGACCGAATTCGGTGGTCGAGTGTGGCGCCTAGTATTGCGATCGGCATGGTACCAAGAAGAAGTTTAGGGAGATACGCGGTGAAATAAGTATGTGCGGGGGATGTCTGAGTGACAGAGGATCCAGGTCAGAGAAGATATCGATATCCCCAATCTCAGGCTTACTCCCCAGTCGGCGCTTTTGCCTAGGTAGACATTAAAGTACAGACAGTAAAGTTCCGGCCATAAAGGCCATCGATTCCAGAAATACGAATCAACGGTGATAGTAATTGCTAAGCGAAACGCATTTGGTGAGTAACTGTGCATAATAATTGCGACTGCGACTGACCTATAGATGTGAGTCCTACCAATAGACCAACTTTAACGAGGTCCAGGAAAGTGGTATGGCCCTGAATAAGAAGCTGGAGTGCGAGAGGTGCGAGAAGAAGGGCTACCTCTGAACGAAAAACGACAGCTGTGAATGTCAGCAGACCAACAGCTATAGTTATGCGCGTTTTCGATGCTTGCCTCGACTTAGGCATACGGTTATAAAGCAGATAATTCGCAAGGTTCACTACAAAGAGGTTTTAAGCACTGGTGTTCGAATTGATGAGAGGTAACACACCAGGCACTAATGCGAACATGTTTGGAAGTGTTCGACCCATCCAAAACGGAAGATGGAATTGCGAGCACGTTAGCAGCGCATACCACCAACTTGTTTGTCTTCCAAAACGCGTCGAAACTGCCTTCCGGACAAGGATGAGTGCAAAAGCATTCAACGAGGCAAGCATGAGCCGCACTGCACGATATTCAGTAAAGATTGTGAGGCATGAATGAGAATAGAGCCTCGAGAAGACGTACAAGCAAATTGCAAGTCAAACTTGGATGTAATCACGCCTAGAGCAACGCCTGCATATATAAATGGCGCAGTGGCCCACGAGAGCAGGATACTTCCTGCAAAGGTACGAGGAATGGCGCCGGGGAAGACATTATGATCATACTTGAGGGACATCCGGGAGATGGAGCGTAAGTCGCACGCACATAGGATCTCGGAGTTGCAGAAACTCACGTTGTGTAGACTCTCGGGACTCAGGCCATACATGAGAACGTCGTGAACGGAGTGGAGGTTGAAGGACTCCTCGACTTTCGTGTACGGCGCAAGAAAGACGTGTGTCCAACTGACAACGAGAAGTAACAGGTCCGCAATTGACCCGCTCATCGGTGTGTGTGGCAAAGATTCGTGGCCCGTAAGCTTAGTACAGTGCTTGTTGTTACAGTCACTCGTCACACCATCATCGCAGTTGTATCAACCTCTGTTCCTTCTCGAAGTACACAAAAAGAAACGACTACCACCATCACCCAGTTTGAAGCGGACGCTCAGCGCAAAGGTAGAGGTCGCGGATGATCAACCTGTACGTGCAAGTACATAGAAAAAATAAAGAGAGGACGAGCCAACACTGCTCAGAAAAACCAGCCAGCCTCAATAACTCTACCATACTTCCTTAGTTGCGCAGTCTAGGCAGCTGGGCCTTCAATCTTCATCCTTGGCGAAATCGTGGAGCACAGTAAGAGCTTCGTTGACCTTGGCATTCATAGCTTCGTTCGATTCCACAAGGTGAAGGAGTTCAGCATTATCCATCTCAAGAAGCATACCGGTGATTTTGCCAGCCAACTCGGGTTGAGACCTTTATGCGTCATAAGCAGAAGTCACTCAGCTGATCATCCCGAGACTTACGGAGCGATCCTCATATAGATGACTTCACCTAACATCTGCTTCTGCTCCATAGGTGATGCGTTCGCAAGTGCATTGTTGGTGAGAACGGAAACCTCTGGTTGGGCAACAGGTACTGGCGGCACTGGCGCAGATGGTGCAACATTGCGAGTTTGGGGATTGAGCTTGTATGCCTGTTGGCTGCGATTGCCCGGTGCTGGAACTCCGGCGGGGGGAGGACGACTCGCAGGAGCACCCTGAGGACCTGGGCGGGATGCACCATTCGTTGGAGGAAGTCCATTAGCACGCGGTATAGGTGCGGTCGGGATGGTAGGGGAAGAACCAGGTCCACGAGCGCTGGGTGCGCGAGGAGCACGAGGGTAACCCGGCATACCGTACTGAGGCGGAGGCGCACCGTACGGGGGAATAGGCATCCCGGGAACCTGGCCACCAGTAGGAGGGTAGCGAGGACGTGGAGGCATCATGCCCGGTTGGCCGTAACCCATCATGTTGCGACTTTGGGGAGGGAACCCGTTGGCTCCAGGGGGATAGTAGAGAGGAGCGTTGATGTATCCGCCAGGAATGCCAGCCGCCGCTGCCTGCTGCATGCGGATCTGGTTGCGCTGAGCAATCTGGCTTTCCAATTGTTGGCGACGGACTTCGCGGCGTTGAGCGAGAGAAACATAGAGAGGCTTCGATCCAATCATCTTGTTGTTCATCTCTGCAACAGCTTTGGTAGCCTCGTCCGAAGATGAGAAACAGACGAAACCGAAGCCTTTTGAGGTGCCCTTCTCGTCGCGCATGACCTTGCAGCTAGTGATGGTACCAAATGGCTCAAATTCCGCCCGAAGCTTTTCATCGTCAACGTCATCCTCCAAGTTCTTGATGTACAAGTTGACGCCCGCATATTTGCTCAGCTTCTCCATCTTCGCTTGCTCGTACGACCGGCGCAGCTCTTCCTCCCGCTCGGCCTTCTTTTGAGCACGCGAAACGAATATTTTCTTGCCTTTGCATTCGGTGTCATGAAGACCGTCGACAGCAAACTGCGCCTCGTCGTGGGTCTCGAAGTTGACAAAGCCGAAGCCCTTGCTGTTCCCGGCTTCATCGACTTGGATCATCGCCGAAGTGACATTACCAAACCTGTTGAACATCTCCTCGAACTCCTCCTGAGTGACGCTGGTATCGAGATTTTTGACGTATAGGTTGGTGAACTGCGCTTTCATCTCATCCATCTTGGATTGACGCTCCTGCATTATGTGAAGGTTATACCAGTGACATGTGGGATGCGAAACACAGCAGACCTTGCGAGAGATATGGTAGCCGACGTAAACTTTCTTGTCGTTCAACAACATGCTATTAACTGCCTTGATGGCAGTCTCGGCAGCCTCGGCCGTCTCGTAATGAACAAATCCATATCCCTTGGAACGGCCTTGCTCATCCGTAGCAACCTTGCATGATAGCACATTTCCAAAAGCGGCGAAGGTGTCATGGAGAGCCTATCTATGTATGAAACACAAACTCGAACCCATTCAAATGTAACGTTACCTTGTTATCAATCTGCTCGTCCAGGTTCTTGATGAATATATTGCCTTGACCGGTCTTGCGCAACGCGGGATCACGCTGAGACCACATGATACGGCTATGACAGCTTTGAGCTAAACGTCACGCAAGGTTACTCGTGACGACTTACCACGCGCGATTCTTGATGAGGGAATAGTTGAGTTGCTCCAGAGCACGCTCGCCTTGTGATATTGTGTGAACAATTGACAGGCTGTGTTGGTTTCATACGTACCATCGCTTGTATTGAGGTAATTGACGTAGGCATATCCAAGTGAGCGACGAGTGACCGCATCGCGGCAGACACGGATACTAGGGAAATTTTCACTGTACACAACTTTCGGACACGACGCTGAGCAACCAAAACTTACCTAGCAACAGGGCCAATCATGTTGAAGATTTCAAACAGCATAGCCTCGGTGACAGTGGGATCAAGTTCACCGACATAGAGGGACGCAGATGGGGAGGCGACTGATGGCTGAGGAGGGTTGTAGGTAGGGGCGGGCGGGGGAGGAACAGAAGCGGGCTCAGGTTGAACCATAGGAACATCGATGACAGAAGACATTTTTGATTTTCTGGGTTTGTGGGGTCGTTACTGCTTTTGAGTACTTTTTTACAGCTGTAGAATGTTGGCGAACAAGGAGCGATGAGGTTCGCAGTTCGGGAGAGGGTAAAGTGTACTCACAGAGGAGGCGAGTGACAACTACTTTTTCTGATAACTTTTTTATATTTTTAGGGCTTTTTAAGTGACCAAGTGGTGGTGGTTGTGGAAAACAAGGGTAGCTCCCAAAGCGAGGTTTGATTGATAACTTTTCGGGATCCGACCTAATTTGTAACACCGCGGGACTCCAGCTTTTGTTGAGCCAAAGCGTCAACCATCGGAGCTTGAATAAGGGCAGCTGCCGGTGTGCCGTGTTCGCGGCTGTGTCACCTCCGAGTCATCAACGCACACAGCAAAGCGGCGTGTGGTTCTGTGCTTTCAGATCCGTTAACACACTGCTTCCAATACCACCGAAATCATGAATATGTCCGTCGGGCACCCAAGTTGGCCTCTTGCAATTTGCCTGCCCTTGGACTTTTCTGCTTTGAAATTTGTTCTTCGGTGCAATGGTTACTAATCATCTACACGGATCTGCGTCAGGTGGGTGTTCCACAAATGATCTTCTCGTCGGGCCACTCCGCTCCAACGTCACGGTGCTTGACTCGAACCCATTTTCCCTCACCGATTTTAGCCATTGACAACACAGTGGACTCTTCTCGTAATGCATAGCGTGAAGACAGATAAAGCTGATTGTTTGTGGTTCAGAACTGGCAGTTGATTCGGTGGACCGAACTAGTGGTGATCCACTTGGCACACTTTGGATCTGTGAGTGGACCAGCTGCATCGGACAAGTTGATTTGTAATGTGGATTTACGAGGATAACAATGGCATGAGCTGCCGGCGCCAATCGTGTAAATGTAATTGTCCATGTTGTAAAGATGCGCGTGGATGTTCCACGCAACTTGTAACTGACTTCGGTGACAAGCGCACATTGACCAGTTCTCACTACCGGAAGTCCTTTTACACAAGATATGTATGTTCCGCCCCTTTGCAGAACGCTACTGACTGGCTCGTTGAATTCGCGGGGTGGGTGCTAGTGACAACTTGACAAGAAAAGAATCTGTTTCAATCACTCACCATGTTGCTTAAGGCTTACACACTGGGGAGTGGAAGATAGTGGGTAACTCACCGAGCGGACCAATCCAGATCCGTAAAACGACACGGTATGCCCTGCTAGCCCATCGAGTTGTGTGTATAGTCGCTGCAATTGAAAGACGCCTAAGTGAATGGACTGGATCCATCTTGGAGTATTCATCCCTTTCAATATATCAGAGCATCCCATCCACGCGCACCGGAAGTTGCCGTGCCCGTGCTTATGACTGCGGCATGCATATGAAGATGTAATTCGATGAACCTGACTAGACCATCAACGGCAGATTGCAATGCAAGCCACCAACGAGGCAGGTAGGTGCCAGCATAGCGAAAGCGCCAGTAGGAAACCCCCAAAATTGCCACTTGCGGTGCAGACACGTGTGAGCCGGTGTTCTCATGTGTCAGATGTATAGGTGGCGCAGTCAGCCTACGGCTACAAGGAGGCCTTCGGCTTGTGGGCTATTGAACCAGTCAGCGTCGGATCCCTTGGTCAGAACCGCCATTGTCACCGAGGAATCGGCTTAGCTCCCGATGGTCGGAAAGGGGGGACAACTGCCTGTGGATTATGGTAAACAATGCATCAAAGGTAAGTTCACATGTCTAATTTTCGAAGATCCCTCAAAGCTTTCTTGCGCGGTAGTAACGACGGCAGAATCCCTGGCGAAGAGGTCCATCAACCTCGCGCACAGTTTCCCGGAAATTAAAGTACCACCATCATAATATCGATATGGAAGGAAAAGTGGGAGCAGACTTGGTCCAGGATGCGTGGATAAGTACATTCACTCGCAAAGAGAAGTTAATGCCAACACTGAATTCATTTCAGAGATAGTGAGCTGCACTGAACCGTGGTCCGTGGATGAGTTTCCAGAATATCATCGGACTCCACGTGGTGATAGATCCGAATGGCTCATTTAACCATCCAGAGTGCTTCTGCGCCGCGAAGAAAGTGCGGTGAGATACCCGCCAATATGTAAGCAGCCGCCCTCTAATCATAATGGCAGAGCGCTCAGATATTGGCAGGCGATAACCACATACCCTTTTTGCACACGGAGCAGAGGCTGGAGCTCACCTCGGCCACTCAACTGCTGTGCGGCGTGCCACGAGGCTTGAGGCGACCCATGATCATGATGTGCCTGTCCTTATTTTGTGTTTCGTACATTCCGTCGCCAGGGAACGGTCATTTATGTCCATCTGATCTAGTCGTCTACCATTCACAGCTCAGTTGGTGAGTCGTTGAGCAATAACGTCACACACCGTCTCTTTGCAGGGGCCTCAATTGAGGATTCAATTCAAAGAACTCAGAAGACCAGAACCCGCGCTGACTAAGCATTATGAATGCAAGGCGCTTTAGATCAGTATCCATTCCAACAAATAATTTCGAACAGCTACCGTGTCTTGCAACTGGTTGCGAGTACAAGCAGCGATATGACTCATGCTCCGACGGACTTCTGATCTGAAATAAGAATGACGGTAGGTTTATGTACATAGCATGAGACAGTACTATGTGCTAGGCCGGATAACGTCCATTCGCGCCGAGATCGGCGGGCTGGACCAATCTGTTCCAACGTATCTCCAAGAAATATCCCCCGATCATTCGCCTCTGGTTGATCGTGCGGCACAATCAATTTTGGGACTACCCTCGTTCAGAAATGAAAACACGAGGCGGAAGTTCCAACTTATCAGCGGGAGTCGAAAATGTATAAGGATTTCTATGGATAGTAAGCCCATGTCTATCGGACTCTACGGTGGCTCGGATGGAGTAGAAATGGTACGACCAGGGAGTGGATAAACGAGCGGAACAAAGGAGATGGTATGTGGGTAACATTTATAGGTGGAACTTCAAGTTTGAACATTCAAGTGAGCAAAGCCCGCGGGGCTAAGGGAAGACGATACACAGTCCAGAAAGCTTCCTAATGGTTCCAGTCCGAAGCAATCGTGGCGCTCTGCGAGGATGTTCCCATATCACAACGAAATAGGAACAATGATGATTGCACTCAAAGAAAGCATAGGGCCGAGATGACCTAGTACATAGTACTTGGGCTGAACGTTTATGCAGCCTGACAAGGGAGGTGTGAGCCACCTAAATCATGATACATTATTTAATCACATCCATACTTCCTAGGGGAATTGATAGCAAGACTGGGAAGTGGGTATGCACTCAACTGGCTCACACTTTCCAATTCTAAACTATAAGCGAGTAGAAGGAATGTCACGAATATTAATTACCGCATCATAGAGATTGATCTACTAGACCAGCTACAAGGATCGTTCGTAGTACACTAAAATTACAGGTGTTGCCTGAGGCCAATGGGGATAAATAAGTGGCCACGAAAAAAAATTGGGAGGCACAATACAGTCTTGAGCAACGATTTAGAGCAGGACCAAGTCATGCATGTCACTCCCTCGTGCCTTCAGGTCGTCAATGTCTGTGTACTGCGTTACCCCATGATTGACATGCATTGTAGTAAACCGCTTACGGGAGCACTTCTTGGAAGCAACATGTTTCGCCAAGCCCAAAGACCGGGTGAAGGACCTTTCGCAGTTGGGGCATACCATCCGGACTTCGAGA
Source organism: Boletus subcaerulescens (assembly GCA_038090555.1). Lineage (NCBI taxonomy): Eukaryota > Fungi > Basidiomycota > Agaricomycetes > Boletales > Boletaceae > Boletus > Boletus subcaerulescens. The sequence goes on along the minus strand of JBBPNA010000561.1, from coordinate 4,355 downwards.
TGGACGGACCGAATGTGTCTCGGGACGTTCATCCACTGTAACTTGTCAGGACACCCTGCCCACGGGCATCGAACCACCTCATTCCTTTGGTGCTTGTGTCCGTGCATAGATAGGTGGTTCCTTATGAACGGGAGCGAACCATCAAGCGGTTGAGTGCATGGTCTATCACTAAGGATTCTGCAAGAGGACGCAGAAGCAGGTTCCGGAGCCATTGACGTTGTGTGTACAAGGGTTTCTTGTACGTGGAGAGGGTGTATATGGCCTGGAAGCAGGATGAACGGATGTCGTGATACATGAAATATTTCTGACGATCGTACCTATGGCAGCTAGTGATGAAGCGCCCATCCAGCTAGTTCCGTGTTGCACAGGTGTATTGATAGCATTGTCCGGGGTGTCTCCGATTGTGCTTATAGATGAAACGGAAGCAGCGGGTACATGGAAGGAAACGTCACTTTCGGTGGTCCAAGGGATCTGGGGGACAGAGGTTGCCGCTACATAGTTAAATCCCAAAGGTAGTGGGATGGCCGAAAAGAAGGTTTCACTGTCCATGGAGAAATATAGTAGGTCGAAAGGTTGTGAGGCGTGCACGATCTCTGTATGAGTGGAGAGGATATGGAAACCTGTTAGCGAGGGCATGCTCCACTGACCTGGATGGCTTTATACCGCGGATGGGAACTAGTGGTTTTCACCGCACGAAATTGGGTTCGCAAGTCATGCAAACTAAATCTGACGAGGCAAAAACGGGGATCAAGGACTGAATTCGCTTTACCGCCGGTCCGCCACGTCTGAGCCTATCGGAGAATACGAACTTTCTGAACAGTGAAATGAAAACCTCATGCAGCATATCAACATAAGCAAAAGCACCTTTGGCGTCAATGAGATACGACAAGCGACCGCCGACAGATCGACTCGGATTTGCCTTACCAGGTACTTTGTCTCATAAAGGCACGATCCAGCCAAGATTGGACAAAATCTGGGCTTTACACCGCGAAGAAAATGTGGGAATGGGTTAGTACCGTGACGGATAAACCAACATTCCTCCACAATGTTCGAAAGGTCAAAAACTCCGATTGGTAGGCATCCACACAAGTAAGCGACAGCGTACCGACAGGAATGGTGGGGTGATCTCTCCAGCTACTCATTATGGTAACCACAGAGGAAAGAAGTGCATTCTCTGCTGGCCACGTTCGTCTCCGCGACGTGGCTCAGGACAAGTGTGCCATGTCGAGTTGATGGTTCTGATGTTACTCCGCGGGACGACTCATTGAAAAAACATCCAATGGTATTTGGCGCCAGTCCGGAGCATGAGGAAGAAGGATAAATGAAAGATTCACTACCGCAATCAGCATGATGAACTCGGCGCGTAGACGAAGTCTGTAGTCTGTTTCACTACGCTTGTTGCAGCGGTACTGGTACATAGTCTTTAAGTATGTTATTCCCACGCCAACAGACTTTGCGCTGCGCTTCTTCGTCTTGGTTGTCAACATGCGACGACCACTGACTGCGCTTGGCTCATGGCTACTCATTTGTATCCTAGAAGCCTCACACGTCGCAGGAAGGTCGAATTCGAATGCCTCTTGGAACTTTAACACTGGTCCGGGTTTGTCTTCCCAAATTTCCGTAAGTGTCTAACTCCATTCCCCCGCGGAGGACTCATGCATCACCCAGTCGTTGGCCTCCTCCAACTTGATAGGTCCGTTTCTTCTCCCCATCACCGCGGGACTTACTGAAGCGCCTCATAGACAAGTGTCCTCCTTGCTTTAATTGCCTTCTCCCCGCATTCACGTGCGGCCAATTCGGCAATTGCAATGAGTATGACGGCCAGTGCAAGTGCCCCCCGGGTTGGGGTGGAATAGATTGTCTCACTCCTCGTGCGTCTTCTCTTCTTTCATTCGCCCGGCACTTATTTTTGAATCTTCCAGAATGTGACTCTCTTGCGGACGGCGATCACAGGTCCCTCAGGGGTGGCGAGCCCTGCGAGTGTACAGAAGGCTGGGGTGGCATCAATTGTAATGGTGCTACCGTTTCTTGCCTTTACCATCTTCGCCTTATCGCTAATTCTGCCTAATACACCAGTATGCAAGACCGACGCCGCTTGCGTGGGCTTTCCGCTTCCCGGTGCTATCCATGATGGTCTTGAGGATGACAAAGTAGCAAACATGACATGTTACAAAGGTGGAGAGACGGTATTCAACAATCATCAAATGTGCGACATTACCAGTGAGTTATCTTCAACCGTTCCTTTCCACCTCGTTCATCCGGTTGTTAGACCGCAAGATCCTGGACATGCTTCCGGACAGGCCTCCTCAAGTGACTTTTAGCTGTGACAATGCGTTTTCGACGTGCTCTTTCCAGTTCTGGACAGCTCAGCAAGAGTCATTTTACTGTGGTCTCGACAGTTGCACATCGGAATCTAAACCAGGTTATGATGCGAACAGCACTGTATATGCCTGCGACAAAATCAAGTGCAAGTGTATACCTGGCAGGTTCCTGTGCGGTGAAGATGGTAGTGTCGGTACGTCATACTGTCTTCATTTGACACCTACGCCTCATTTATTGCTCTCAAGATATTTCCGACTTCCTTGTTGAATCTATCCGCGGACCCGCGAAGTTTAGTTGCAAGACGGGTCAAGGGTGCCGGTTCGAAGAACCGGCCATGAACTCGTTGATCAATGACATCTTCGGAGACGCCTACATTACACTCAACTGTGAGGGAGGAGAATGCTTGCACTATTCGCAAGTCCCTGGTTATCATGTGTGTCGTTTGCCTTTCCCATTTTGATTCTGTTTATCCATAGGACTGACTATCGGTTGCATTGGCTACACTCGCACCCTCACCCATAGCCCCCAGCTAAGCCGGACAATACCAAATGGGTAGCACTCAGCAGTGCTGGTGCTGGATTGATCGTCGTTCTGACAGTTGCAGGTACGATATTTGCATGATCTCATGTCTTTCACACCCTTCTTATTTGATATACACTTTGATAGTGCTTTGGTACGTGGGACACACGCATCCCACTTCTCCCAACGCAGGACCCATTGCTCTCCCATCAGACCCGAGACATCCCCCTTCGCACCCCGAGCATGTGCCTGCTACCGTTCACTTTTCATCACTTTCTTATATCCTTCCCAATGAACTGGAAGTGTTGAAAGATGTGCGGGGTGTCGCGCGCCCGGGAAATCTGACTGCTATCATGGGTGCATCAGGGAGCGGCAAATCCTCGTTACTCGATATCCTGGCACACCGTTCCAAGATTGGTTCAGTCAATGGTTCAATTCTCATCAATGGTCGGCCTGTGACATCTTCTCAAGTTCGACGGGTATCTGGATACGTTGACCAAGAGGACACATTGATGGAAACGTTGACGGTTTATGAAACGGTCTTGTACAGCGCACTATTGAGACTACCGAGAGACATGTCAGAAGACGAGAAGATTGCAAGGGTATATGGTACGTTAGAGGAGCTGGGAATCAGGGGCATCATGGACAGGAGGATTGGTGGTAGTGGTAAGTCACTGTAATTCATTCATCACCCGACCTGTCTGACGAGATGGTGTGTTCGTTGTTGCATGCACGCTTTTCTGCTATCCATCCCTCTGAATTTCTCGTTTTCTTCTTTGCCTTCGTTTCGCTTCATAGGCAAACGTTCGATCTCGGGAGGGGAGAAGAGACGTGTCTCAATTGCTTGCGAACTTGTGACCAGCCCTTCCATTTTGTTCCTTGACGAACCTACTAGCGGTGAGTATTTGACAGATGTCGATCAGAGTGGCGCTGAGCTTTAGCTAGGTCTTGACTCGTATAATGCCCAATCCGTCATTGAATCACTCTCCAATCTTGCTCGAACTTACAATCGCACTGTTATTCTCACTATCCATCAACCTCGGAGTGGGATTGTGGCCTTGTTTGACGAGTTGATCGTGTTGGCTAAAGGTCGGTGTGTGTGGTCTGGACCTATGAAATCGATTACTGCTCCTCAGCTGATTGATGGAGTCGATGGGGATGCTGAAAGCGAAGTCCAGGGTGTTGGAGGGTGGTTGGAGAGTATTGGGAAAGGGTGTCCTGTTGGGTTCAACTTGGCCGATTATTTAAGTGAGTTTTTGTATTTCCTTTTCGCCGTGACCATTTTATGTTGACCACTCTCGCAGTCGATCTAACGGCCAACGCAGCCAATGATTTCGATGACTTGGACTCGCCTTCGGATCCTTCGCCCAATGCAACGCGCTTACCTTCCTCGAATTTCTCTAGTGCTGACGAAGAACAGGCGCTGTTGTCTGGATCTCCTGGCGATACCGAACTACAAACGCGTATTCCGTCTTCGTCTAGCAGTCGGATGAGCATAAGTTCCACGATCAAAC